>APFE031108861.1:0-10254 GCA_000404065.3 Pinus taeda
GTCAAGCAATCAAAAAACAAAAGAAACAAGACTCTTTTCAGATCAAAGTAATACTCAAAGGAAAAATCAAGCACATCAGTGGAGTCCCCAATGGAGTCGCCAATTTATCATGCGGAAAGAGTTATTTTTGTTGACAAAACTAACCTCCCTAGGAGTCTAAGACTCTCTAGTGACAAACAAGACAATTAAGAGCAATCCTTCTCTAAACATACATTATTCTATGAGAAACCAAGTGTTTTTCGATCCTAACTCAAGTCCAACGCTTGTTGTAGCAGTCCAGCCTCGTCGATCCAGATGAGATCCTCCTTCACTTTGGAAACCTGCATTCACTAACAATCAAACGATTACATAGCACTTGAATATCTCATAAGATAAAACATATTCAACATACAGACCAAGGAGTATATGAAACAACTCATTAATAACAAATTGTTGAGAAGAATGGACTTATTTGTAATAATAGGAAACAAAAGAAACCATTACAACCTGAGCCTTGGTGTTGTGCAAGTTCCTCCCAGGGTCCAGCAAGAGTTTTCCTTTACTTTGATAAGCTCACCCACTTCCAAATGAAACAAGAAGGATGGTAATCTCTCCTCACAAGCTTCTACAAGGAAGTCCTAATTCCAGCAGCATCTACCCTTTGGAATGTTCAGCTTTCAACCTCTCCTCCTCTGGCCCAATGCCTGTATTTATAGTGTTCTAGAGGAAGTTATTCAAGTCCAACATCAATGGGATACTCCCTCTTTTGGATGGGGTAGTTCCTCTCTTGATGGGATAAGTTCCTCTATCATAGGGATGCATGAACCATCTGGAGGCGCTCAATACACGTCAAACAATCTTCTAGAAAGCTCTAGAAGTGACCACAAGTAACTTTTTTTAAGATGAAACTCACGCCTTTTGACCTTTACAGGAGTACGCACCCATCCCTTGACTTACAGAGCGTACAAGTACGCAGGTACAATGAGCTTGGGATGCGTACACGCAGGCAAGGTAGAGAGAACCTGCATACCCAGAGATAAACATGATTTTTAATGACCTTCTCTCTTTTTTGAAGTTTGACATGGAGAGCAGAGGTATAAGGCTTGACAAGGAGGATAATATGACTATTGATGGAGCCATATTAACTGCAGATAGTCATGGTGACAAATTTCAGTGTAACAGTAATCTTTTGTGATCTCCTTGAATGTAGATTGTAAACAATTGACTTATTCATAGTCTAAATCTTTAGTTCCACATATCAAAATAACTTAAAGAATGATAGCTACAAATAACCAATGGAATTCTTAAGGAAAACAAGTGTGTGAAAACATGTAATTGTGCATTATATAAGAAATTTCAGTTTAAAAGAAACCTCTATCGAAAACCTGTAGAGTGTTGGTAAGTTAGGATATATCATACTAATTATTGAAATCACAAAATGAATGAAACATTTTGAGACTATCAAAGTAGAAGTGATAGAGATAATGGTATTCTCAAGTAGAAAAACATAAGACATATAGAAATAGTACTCAAAATATTTGTAAAATGTGCAAACATAGGTAAGTTAGTATTGATTGAAGTTAAGAATAAGAGTTGAAACAATAATGTGACAACTAGTTAGGCTGGTCAAGTCCATAGAATTGATGGAAAGTAAATGAAAAAATGTTATTCTCTTAACACTGGCTTATAATTTAACATATACTTAGATATTGTAGACATGAAAGGTTGAATACATATAAAAATATATATGTATGCTTAACATGGTTTCCCGGGGTCATTGGAGTAGAAGGAAGACTACTTATGGATAGTATGAAAAAAAAAATATATATGATAAACAAGATTCTTATATGGTGACCATCAAGTCGAAGAGGCAGTATGACCTGATTCACATAAATAGAGACGATGCGGTCTATCGAATTATATGTGGTAATGTGTAAATTATTGTGTAATGTGTTTATATGCATGTGTTTTACATGTGTGCATGTGTATTACGTATGGTACTATGTGTCCATGGCATTTTGAACAGGTAAAATGGATCTTTTTTAGATACAAAATTGATGCAACAACTAACTAAAGATTGACTAAGTTGATGTTACAAGTATAAACAAGTAAACATTGATGGGGTTTCCTAGACCAACCCAACAAGTATTGTAATATATTATTATGTGGAACAACCTAGTGAAAACAAAATGATTATGGCCAGGTGGTGCATCTATAACTACGAAAATAAACCTATAAACCTATTTCTTGTGAGCTAAGTCAACGTGCAAATGAGTTCAAGGGGAAGAAATCCCACGGATGTACACAAAATAAACTGTGTATAACCTTCATCAACAACCTGCAACGCAGGATGAAAAAGGACCAAAACTAGAGGAATAATGGAATATGAGACCTCGATTTTATGCAAAGAAAAGTAGCCCAAGATGGGCATAACTAAGTTTATTTGAACAAGTAGACAACCACGTAACCGCCTTGAAAATGGCAAGAGAAGGAAGCTATCCTAAACTTTATCCCATGCATAACTAATGCATATGTAACATTTGAAGTCAAGATAAAACCGTAGTGATACTACCTAGTATGATACTACACTAATTGCAATCTACCAGAAAACATAAGAACAATAAATGGTTTTTTTGTTCCTTTTTTTAGGATGTGACCACCAATAAGTAACTAATGCCAATAAAATTGGTAATTTCGTGATATGAAATTACAGTTGAATGAAAAGGTGGGGTTCTTTTTTATTTACTTATCCATTAGGTAAGTAAGAAGGATTTAACGATATTATTGATGAGATTATAATGATGTTTCTAACCTTTATTGAGTGCAGGTTTCCAACCCTAGTTAGGTTGTGATCCATACTAATGACCCTTGTTGAATACATAAAAACCAACTAATGGTGCCTTTAATAAAGTTAAAATTATTATATATATGCTTCTTAAATAATTTTAGATGTAAATAATGTTAGATGGAAACTAATGACATTGATTGTGAATGTAGGATGAACCAGACAGAACATTCTGAGTGGAAGCTCTACATACTCATAATAAAAGATAAATTATGCTCTCAAAGCGATCTATTGCCTATAATAAAGTGCAATAGGAGAAGTTTAGCCATGAGAGGTTACTTGGGAAGATGAAGATAAAGGTTTTATGAACAAGGCATATCCCAACCTGTTTTTATGGGCTAGAAGAAAACATCAAGGATGATGTTTCTCTCAAGGGGGGAAGCTATAACACCCCTCAGTGAAAAGTAAATATTTAATTTACTTTTACTGCACAAACTTGGTAAATTGTCGGTTAAATGAAAAATTCTAGTGGAAAACATTAATGTTTAAAAGTTTTATTTTAATTTATTTTAAAAATGTTATGAAAAGTCTTGAAATTCACGTAGAAAAGAAACTAAATGAAAATGTTCTCACTCACAAGACAGATAGAAGATAATTATTCCTTTGGATAGAGAGGAATAATCCTTGTTGGGACACAGGAGCCAAGAGGGTGAGAGGAGAGAAAACCCAAGGCAACCTTGAAGACTTCGTACTTGCTTGTAGGAGGTTTAAATGAAGAGACTAAAGTTGTAAGCTTGTGAACCTACAATAAGACATTGTTGAAGGAAGGCATGACACTGCCAATTAGGGTATTCTTGAGCTAGTTGGAGCTACTGGAATCCATAAGATATCCCTAAGATAAACTTGTGAGTTTGTGAGTTCTTTGGCTAGACTTGTACAATCTTGATGCCTTTGAACAAACCTTGTTAGGTCTCTGTCAAAAAATTGTTCTGGGATTTACAATCTAGCTTGGGTGTAGAATTGGACGTGATTTTCATTCTCATTGGTTGGGAGGAGTTGTCTTATGTTAAATGTTAGTATGATTAATAGAAACACTGTAGAAACAAGTTAGATATCTGCCATTAGACTAGAAGTAGAAATCGAGATCAACCCTTATTTTTGTACATAATTATACCTAAATATTGTTGAATGGAAAATGGCAGGTCGCAACAGAAGGAAAAGTCCCATCTACCCTCCACAGTACTGGTAGTAAAATTTAAACAAAAATAAATTACAATAAAATAGAGAACTGTATTAAATGACCCATCATAAACAAAGCTATATGATAACTTAACAAAATACATGAACAAATTTAGAAAAAAGAAGAAGAGATAATTCCCACAATGAATAGTCTTTATAAAATAAAATAAAACCTATTGATGTTTCACATTAAATAACTATTACCATATAAATAAGTTCATAGATCATATATCAGTGATATATGCTACTTATAGTACAATTGAAAATCAATAAGTGAAGAATATCAAACCCTCTCTCCCATAACCCTCTATGCCAGTGAGGGCGCATTCAATACATCCGTTCCTTTCTTAGAAGTAGTGGCATAATATTATATATATATAATATAATATATATATAATATATTATATATGAGAAATGAATTTTTTGATAATCTATTAAGAGCAACGTTAATATGTTCAAAGGCTAAAAGAAAATTATATTGCTTGATGAATCGAAATTATAGCATAAAAAGGAAAATTTTGTCAAGAAGAGACAATATCCTAACACCAAGATTATGTATCAAGGGTAACATGAAACTAAATAGTAATACAATAATATTGAATAAACCCCTGGTTAGGGACGACTAACCATATCTAAGTTTTATTTGTTTTTAACAAAGAAGGGGATCCAGACTCAAGGGTTTAGGAAATGATAAAAAAAGCATGCAATAAAAAAAAATAATAAAGCCATTATCATTCTGTAAATATAAGAAATATTTCCATATACAACGGTACCGAAACACCCAGAAAATATATAGTTTGACAGTCAGAGAAAAGAGCACATATACACATAAAATCAACATTATATTAATAGTTGTAACACCTTATTGGAAAATATATTTCAAAGAGTTACAAATAAGAGTAATTTCTCAAGTTTTAAGTTTAACTTGCATGCAGGATCTTGTTCTTTAAAATCATTAACAATTTACAAAGACTTTATGGGAGCTTATAGCTCCAAACTATAAATATAGAAATTGAAGAGGTAGATCCTCATCCAAGTAATGGTTATCGAAACAAAATGGTAAAGGCAGGAGTCAGATCAGAAGTGGAATAACCAGAAGTAACCACTTTAGAGGGAGTCCAAGACCTAAGCACTCAAAGATAAGGGAAGGGTCAGAGTCGTCAGACCTTAACCTGCACCATCAGTATGCATACCACAATTAGTATTTGAGCTTGGATTTAAAAACAAATAGTTAAGCTGACATAGGAAAGGCTCGTTACCTAGGGGTTCGATACTTGTAATCTCGTAATATACTCTGAAATAATATATATATATATAATATATATATATATATATATAATATTATTATATATATATATAATATTATATATATATATATATATAGATTATACTTATGAAGTGTTACACATTTACCAGTAAGGTAGTCATTGAAGAGGTTAGTAATTCCGTGATATGGTACAAAACAAACTGATTCAGAAGTGCCTCTAGAATAGGGTACAATCCACAGTAAGAATAATCTCTTCGAGTATACATGAAAATTTACCTAAGGAAACTGGAGGGGGAATGTTAGAGAAATAATGGAGCCTTATTGAGATGGAAATAACCCAACAAATGGAAAATGCAATTGTTTTTAATCAACTAGTGAGAGCGTTGAAAACCTTAACCTAGACTAAGAAAACAGAAAAATAAGTTAATACTACAACTTGGTTTGTGAAACAACAATAATAGAGTGTTCAAATAAATGTACACACCGTAATAGTTCCCAATTTAGCTTGAGGGAAATGTTTCAGGATTACTTTGACTAGGAAACACTGAAACCCCATATTTGTGCAACCACCAAGTAAAATCGAACTTGGCCCGGGTCATCAATTTTAGAAGCTAGAAAACAAAACCAGAAGTTGGCCAGTATAGGAGTTTTTACTTGAAATAAAAATTGATAAGATTGTTATAATGAATAAAACCACCGGGAGTACCTGGGTCATTGAAATTAATGATTGATAGGATGAAGAAAGCTCGGAGTATTTGTAGACAACAGGGCTTTGTGAAGCAAACTGAAGGAATTTGAATGAGACTAAGAGTGATGTGAAGAGGAAGTTACCCCTTAAATTCCTAGCTTAGTTCTTGATCATCAGATTAGAACCTTAGGTTTTAACAATGGAGATGGAGATCAGGACATTTGTTCTTATTGCATTTGGTTACATAATTATGGGTGGCAACTATGTTTTGAGAAAGTTCCCTTGTAATTTTTTCTTTTTTAACCATATGGTGAATCGGTGAGTGCCACTCCTAATCTATGGGAGACGCTACCACTATAACACCAAGAGTACATCCAACTACCTACAAGTCGATATACTAAGATCCTATGGTTTTAGCAAAGTGAGACTCTCGTGTAGCCCCTATAACACCAAGAGGACATCCAACTACCTGCAAGTCGATATACTAATATCCTATGGTTTTAGCAAAGCGAGACTCTCGTGCTGCCACTATAACACCAAGAGTACATCCAATTACCTGCAAGTCGATATACTAACATCCTATGGTTTTAGCAAAGCGAGACTCTCGTGCCGCCAAGGCGGGGGTGGGGAATCTGCTTCTCAAGCATCCACCACAACAGGCTAGTGTACTCAATGAGATTTGAACTACGGGTCTCTCAGGCTTTGCCCAAACAGACTTATTGTCAAACCACACATCACTGTACAAGTTCCATTGTAATTTTATTCACCACTTTATAAAATAAATCCGAGTAGGAAAGGCAAAAGGATAATAATCATCTATTATATAATGTTTACATACGTAGGCTGATAAATGTTACTATAACCATTCACCACCAACAAGGTTCCACTTCTTGACTATACGAACATGTATGGTTATAGTCACCTGAATCTAAAATATGTCACAATGACTCCATGGGGATAATGTCTCCTTTTAACATGAAGTTGTTGTTGACATAATGTGATATGAAACAAATGTAATAAGGGTTATAACCTTGTGTATTTACAACTATAATATAATAACATTGCATTAAAAAAAAAAGTTATGAGGGTGATGCTAGAATTGCAATTATTTGAAAAAAATTGAAACTCTTGATGAGTAATTTTGAATATCTTGATATTAAGGTAAATAGTGACAGTGATTATGATTTGATCAAGAATCTTTCTAACAACAGTTCTTTGAAGTTACTGATTCACTAGTTCCAATGAGAAAAAAATATTTATAATTTATATTTTAATAATATTTCAAATGTAATAAGATAATTTATAATATTTATGTTTATATAAAATTTATATTTTTTAGTTTATTTATTTTTTAATAATATTTCTATACTCATTTTTAATTTGTATTTAAATAAAATATATTATTATGATTTATTTTAAATCTTATAAATTTCTAATTATGATAATGTTAGTATATATTACTATTATCTATACTATTTTATATTTTTAGGAATTTTTATAAATGATGACCTTATTTCAGAAGACCAAGTTAAACCAAGAAAAGAGGTTCAAAATGTAAAGGAGGCAAGAAAGGAAGGCAAATGGGCAATCATTAGAAATAGGAAAGCTATTATTAGAGATATAAACCAAAATAAGAGTGACAAATAGGAATTGGGAACACTCTAGATCATATTTTGTAACTGTTATGGTTTTCCATGGCATAAAGGTCCTATGTTAAGTTGGATCTCTAGTGATATTGATCTTATTTTACTAGTTGAAACATGGGAGCATAATGAATATAAGGTCCCCACATAGATATATGGATTCATTCTTTGGTTGGATTGGAATAAGAAATCCTCTTGTATAGATTTTGGTGGAATAACTTGTTATATCAAAAATAATATTTCTTCTTACATTTGGCTTCATAAGATCGACCCCCTTAATTAGTACATTTGGATCAAACTTTCTTACTCTAACACCAATAACACTTATCTCAGAATTAGTTTTTTGATCCTATCAACTCTACCTCCTACCAGAAAAACAACATAGATAAAAATTTCCCCTTTAGTACCTTAGAAAAGGATATTCATAGTCTAAGGAATGAAGGTAATATCCTCTTGCTAGGGGACTTCAATGCTAGGATGACTACTAACCAAGCTACTCTCCTAAGTAATAATGCTCACCCTAATCCCATCTGGTTAGATGAGGATTTTAACTTAGTAGGTAGATTCAAAACAAATTCTGAAGACATAATCAATAACTTATTTGGTATAGAGCTAATAAAACTCTATGGTTCCCAAGACGTGATGATTTGTAATAGACTTAATAAGTGGCCAACCTATGGCTAGATAACTTGTATTCATGGCTTTGGGAGTAGTGTTGTGGATTATGCAATATCTGATACCCATTTTCTTCACTGTATTGTAAATTTTGACCTCCTAAATGATTGTGAGCTTTATTTTGACCACATACCTCTAACCTTAACTCTAAACCTTGACATGCACACTAGTCACATGAAAGAGAATTGTGATTCAAAGGAACATTCATTTTGACAGAAGTAAAATGGATCTATTCTTAAAGAATTTTAAAATTGATTTAGATTTCTTAACATATAGTGATAATGTTGATCACATCTACCACAGTTTTACTACAACCCTATCAGCTACCAATAATAAGTTATCTACCGATGTGTCTTATAAAAAGAATAGTAGAACTTCCAACCCTTGGTATGATAATGATTGTAAAATGATAGGAAAAAAATTAGAGATGCTCACAAACTGTAAATCTTGAAAAAATAAATATGTACAAGGCTCTTATAAAAAAGGAAGAAAAGATCATATATAAATGGGAGGAAAGAACATCTTCTTCGCCTTTTGAAAGTTGATCCTAGAAATCTCAGAAGGAAAACTCTTGTTTGTAAAATGAAAGAAAATAATTCTATCCCATTAAATAACTGGAATATCTATCTTAAATTTTTTTTATGGTTCCCATTACATTATGGGCACCATATTGAACACTCATACAAAGGAGGATATTTTTTCTTTGGAAGATGTGGAGTTCAGGAATAAGTGACTCGCTAATGGGAAATA
This sequence comes from Pinus taeda, assembly GCA_000404065.3. Taxonomy (NCBI): domain Eukaryota; kingdom Viridiplantae; phylum Streptophyta; class Pinopsida; order Pinales; family Pinaceae; genus Pinus; species Pinus taeda. Next base: position 9,027 of record APFE031108861.1, read on the forward strand.
TAGACATATTGAAGGCTACCAAGATTAAATTTTCAAAATGGGAAGGTCTACCCTCATCCCTCATATATACAAACTCCTTATTTTGGCAGTGAAACAAGGCTTCCCTAAGCCTTGGAAACAAAGTCTTATCATGCCTATGTTTAAAAGTGGAGATATAAACATTCCCTATAACTACAAGACCATTATGATTAGCCACATTTAGCCAAATTGTATGGTCTCATTATGGAAAAGAAGATTAGCGTTTGGCTTTAAAGCCATAGTACAAGAGCTAAAAGGAAAGCTATATTTAGGAGACATCACTCAGTTATAGACCATATTGTTACCCTTAGGATCATTATGGAGGAATGTAATAATAATAAAATTATTTCTTTTGTTGTTTTGTTGCCTTTAGAAAAGGCTTCAACACATTTTCTTGGAATAAGTTATCAAACAGGCTAGAAGAGATAATGGTTCCTATTGAGTTGAAGGTTGTTGTGACTAAGCTATATGAGAATGTTATTTACAAGCTTAGGACCACTAAGGGTTGGCCAGAAAGAAATTAAATGTAATATTATAGTTAAGAAAATGTATCACCTATCTCGTACCCTTTTTTGCATTTACATTGTTAAACTAGAAGAGTGTTTCTAGCCTGTAGGATGTTATGGCCCTAGGCTCACTCGTATGGTCATTAATCTTCTCCTTTGTGCTGATGATATCACTCTTATTGCTAGGATCCATTACAATCTCGACAAGCAACTTAGAAAACTTGACTATTATTGCTCCAAGATGGGTATGATCATCAATACTAACAAGTCTAAATTCATGATTATTAAATCCAAAAAGATCGAATATGATCATTTTAGTAATGATACTTAGAGAAAGTTTCTTTATACAAATATGTAGGAATCAACATTCATCTTTAGCTCAACTTGAATTATAGCATTGAGAAAAGGATAATTGGGGGTTGAAAAACTTATTATGGGCATGAAAATAAATTTAATTCGAAATTTTTTTTTTTGGTGGAGTAAAAAAAAGTTCCTCTTTGAGAATCTTTTCACCCTTGTTATTTTATATGGATGTGAGGTTTGTTGCAATATATCTAGAGAATTGTGGAGGAAGATTGAGTTAATCCAAAAGCAGTTTATAACCTACAACCTCAATATTAAAGGAAATCCTATTGATTGAAGCTAACATTTCCCCCATTGAAAGCACGAATATGATTAGGTACCACATCTATAAGAAGAAGTTA
>APFE031108869.1:6585-17639 GCA_000404065.3 Pinus taeda
CTACATGAAATAAACTTTTATAAACTTTTCTCTGCATAAAATTCCGTGAACTTTTCTCCACATGAAATAAACTTTTCTCTGCATAAAATTCCGTGAACTTTTCTCTATATGAAATAAACCTTTCTCTGCATAAAATTCCGTGAACTTTTCTCCACATGAAATAAACCTTTCTCTACATAAAATTCTGTGAACTTTTCTCTACATGAAATAAACTTTTATAAACTTTTCTCTGCATAAAATTCCGTGAACTTTTCTCCACATGAAATAAACTTTTCTCTGCATAAAATTCCGTGAACTTTTCTCTATATGAAATAAACCTTTCTCTGCATAAAATTCTGTGAACTTTTCTGCACTATAATTTATCATCTGAGTGATTTTCCATCAAGGACAACATTTGTCTCATAATGCCAACAATCTCCCCCTTTGGACTTGATGGCAAAGCTAACTTGTCACACGTAGAACTATCATCTGATTCCTTTGAGTTGTCCTGCACCCCAGGCATTCAGTCGCATCTGATATCTCTTCTTGAAGATTCATCTAGTTATAACTAAGTGAGATGATCTTCTATGAGTGGGCTGCCATCAAGTACAACACATGCATCATAATGCCAACACAGGGTTCTTCATGGATAACAGGCTTATCTGGTAGGGTGCTTACTAGGTGGAGGAAGCCCATCTCATTGATTAACTCATATATTCTTGTCTTATGTATATGGATCAAGTTTATGTTTAAAGAATTGGGTTAGGTCAACTCTTATGGCCCAAATGATGAGAGGCAATATTTCCAGGAAGTTTTCCTTTCTTTGAATTGTTTAGAAATGGATAGATTGATTATATATGGTGATACAAACATTACCTTCAGTCGATCAGGTAATGTCACTAGATAAGATAAAATATGAAATTAATTCAAACACAAAATTGAAGGGAGAATCCTAGTGAATTATCCAATCAAGATTAAGCATATTTAGAGGAATAATAGGCTCGATGGTGAAGAAACTCCTAAGAGATTGCACAAGTTTTTTTTGTCAAAGAATACTCTAGTTGAAGTTCACAAGATTTAGATTTAGATTGAAACAAGGGGTTGCCCATATGTATCACTCCCCCATTCTTCTTCAAATGAAGAATAAGTAGAACAAGCTAGTAAGTCCATTTAAATTGAAGCCCAAGTTGGTTGGAGGAGGAAGGGTTTATAGAGTTGGTTAAAAAATAATGGCAAGGTTTCAATGTAAACTCCGGAGAGTCTACTAATCATTAATTTGAAGCCTCCTTGAATAAGGTTTCAAAAGTGGTCATAATTGGGCAACAAAAAGCCATAGGAATTCAAATAAGAAATTTAATGATAATGAAAGGGAGGTATATGAGATATTTGAAAATAATGAAGAAATTGTATTTATTGATGAAACAGGTAATGAGTTAAAGTACTAGAGGAGAAATACAATAAGTTACCATATTTTAGAGAATCAAAATCGAGGATGAGGAGTTGCGGCTATATGTTCAGAAAAATGAGTCAAAGTTTCAAAATATTTCCACCAATATGCTAATTATAGAAAAATAGTGATTACTATATGGGAAACGAAAAAATGATAGAGGTAACTTTATTGTCATATGGGAAATGAATAATGATAAAGGTAATTATATTAGGATTCTTTTTTAGGGATAATATAGTGGAAATTTTTAAGTTATCCATGTATTTCCCTAGTTTTATCATTAATAAGACAATCCAATAATGATCGAGAATTTCTCTAAGGGGAAACTCTCAATTGTATTGGCTTCTTTTAAGAATGATTAAATTGCGTGGTTGAACATGTGACTAGTTGAAATTTCATTTGGTTTTATGAGCTTGTAGAGGAGGAATTCTTAAGGGTGCCAGAGGATCATTCCTTTATGCAATTGTGTATATAAGATTATTGCTAAAACCTTGGTAATTAAACTTTAAAAAAAAAAACTATTTTGGTGTGACCTAACCTATGGCTTGAGTAGTCGCAACTCAGGGGCATCTAAGATGTCAAAATCACCCAAGGATTACTCCCAACCTAGGCCACACCAACCCTTAACATGTCTTGATTTTTTCCCATGGGATTTCAAACTAGTGGCCTTTTCACCACAAAGTTCCTTAATAGAATACCCTATCACTATCTATTATATGCCTCATGGGTTAAAAAAAAATTCAACTATTATCTCACATAAGAAATTTAATTTCAAGTAAGAAGGAATATTCATAAAGAAATATCGTTATTTTAGAAATGTGTTCATACTATAAAAATAAAATGTCAAACAACCATGGTTTTGTAATTGGATTTATCAAATATGTATGGTAGACCAATTTGATTATGCCTAAGATTATTGCTATTGTAAACTACTTTCAATTTACTAATGGTTAAATGGATAATAGGGTTTATTAGTATAGTGTCAATTGTAATCCTTATTAATGGATAAACCTCAACATTCATTAAGCATAAAAAATGGTTAAGATAAGAGTGCTCTTTCTCTCCTCTATTGTTCTTATTAGTGGCTAAATATTTAAGTAGAGGGCCTATAAGAAGCTAGAAGAATTGAGTGAATTGTTGTTATCAGGATTGAAATAACATTTTTTTCTAACTCAATTGTTATTTGTTCATGATAGTTTACCATATAATAATGGTTCGAAAAGGAAAGTGAAGAATCTTAAGGATGAAAATTAAATATTTAGAAGTAACTTCTTTGTTACATGTTGTAGCGGCTACAACCACCCTCCAAAATTTTGGCTCGCATGCAAATTTCGGAGCCTGCCTTGGATACTGTGATCGATCATCCTTGGTCACTTATTAGTAAGTTGATGATTTCAAGCTCCCCTCCTTAATCCTAAGAGTTGTCCACTTTCTCATCTCTATGCAGCATGTGTAATTTTCGGGCATAGGGGTTGTTGTTTTTCATGTAAAGGAAATGTTGTTTTTTTTCAAGGGAATTGTGTGTGTATGAGTGGTCATCATCATATAAACAGGTTTCATTCTCACTCCACACACTCTTTTCATGAAGGTTGTTTCATCAAGCAAAGTATGACTTATGCATTCTGGATGGTCTACGTCGTGTCACTAAGTGTCCGTGTGCGATCACAGTCAAGTCCTATCAATGTTTACATATGTTTCACTGGTCTCACACTTATCCATTTTCCCGAGAAACCTAGCCTCATCCAGCTTCTTGGAATTGTGCTCTTTGCTTCTGCAACCTTCAATCTTCCTACATTGCCTGCTGAAAACCTATAGTGCGCAAAGACCCCAAATTTCCTTGCTTGCTGAAACCCTGTAGCCCACAGCGACCCCAGCTATCATTGCTCTTCAAAAATGTACAGAGAAGTCAGGAAGCCATTACTTCTCTCCAGAAATATGCAGAGCAGTCCGACTACACTACACTAAGAAATTGCGTAAATGTGTCCTCCCAAGACCTCCATCCCGCAACAGTGTCTTGTGCCTCAAAACTGTGTAGTGTTTTCCAAGTTGCCCTATCTGTCTTACATGCATAAACTGCGTAGACGAGCATCCCAAGGCCTCATTCCGACAGTAGTCACTTTCCGCTGAAATTGCGTAGATCTACCTCTTAGAGACTGCAGGAAAAGGTGAAATGCTGAAATCACTTCCAAGGAGTTGAGGAGAAGGACCAAGGAACAAAGTAATGGAAAATATCAGGACCGCATGCAAACTCCGTTAGATGCATGATCATCTTGAGGGTAAGTACGGTAAGTAAAGAACACGTTTCAAAGTACACCTCTTAGTTAAGTTTGCAGGACTACTTTTCATTGTCATATCATCTTGTCCTCATTAACATGCATGTGCGCAAACACGAAAAGTCATTTTATGTCTTTCTTCTACATGTCTTGCTTCCTTTTCACTTGTTTGACCAATTGTCGTCTTCGGCATGTTGATTGCTATCTCATGCTTGCGACCTCATTCTAGTGATGTTGGATGCTGTCTTTGAGTTGTTCTCACTATGTAAAAATCTATCACACTCACACACAATGTTGTAAGCATTGTCATGCAAGTGTTGTCATGATCATCTGAATGTCTATCTCAAGTGTTGCATTTGTCACTCTCACCCGTCAGTCAGTCACACTGAGTGTATGTTGTCTTGATGGTTCGAGATGTCTTGTCATCGAGTTATGTTGAGTGTGTGTTTGCAAGGTCATGCATGCATAATTTCACTCACTCACACACTTAGTCATTTTCCTAAAACTTTGTCGATCGGACCACCCCCAACATCCAGACCTCCATTGAGCTACACTGTATAGTCTCAGCACTGAGTGATCATGTATTGCTGCCCAGAATTGCACAAAGCTTGAGGCTACCTCCCAGGAAGTCTACACTATGCAAACTTGGAGTCAACCCAACTAACTGTCACCCAGAACATCGCAAAAGTTTCTCAATACACCATCTCAATATGCGCTACTTGCAAGCAAATCTATCAAGTCTCCATCTGGTTAACTGAAGAGTTTGACTGGGCAGTGAACCTAGGCCTCACTCCTCCAAAGCATTCCACAGAAGCTGCCAAGCATGCCCATCTCTACTAACTAAATAAATTGTGAAGACATGTCGAACAGACACCCATTTCCTATCACTGCATTGTCCTCGAAATTTGCGCAGTTCTACTAGCTAGTCACCTTGTTAGCCAGTTTGTTGCTCCTCCAAAAAACTGCGTAGTTTTTGTGGGATGTATCTCAGCTACCCAACATCTTGCTCAGCCCAAAAACTATGCAAGGATGTCCTGCAGGCCAGCCACCCAGCTCTGCACAGTTTTGGCCAGCAAGCTCCCACAGCCTGTTGTTAGCCTCCCTAAAGAATCTGCACAATTTTCACTTCTAGTGTCCACCTGTTGCCTACACTATCTCCCTGGAAAAATTACGCAGATCTTCCGTCTGGTCGAGCCAAATCCCGCAGACTGTCACTGCTGATCTGGACTACCCATCCCAACCTCCTAGTGACCTCTGTGTAATTTTCATTGACGGTGATCGAAGGCCACATCCCATCCTGAAATGTGCTCTTCGCAGTTTCAGAGCCTTTTCCTCTCTCCTGGTTACCTACATCTGAAAATGAAAGATAATGCATCATGGTAAACTAGGATATTTTTGGATTTGATGTCATCTTGTCATGAGTGATTATAGATACAGGTACGTGGATGAGACATGGTGCGACAACGAATGGGATGAACAAGGAGTGCATTCCAGGAGACTTGTTTGCGAATGGAAAAACACATGGAGTATGCCAAGTATAAGCATAAGAGAGACATGCACGCTAACATAATGTGAACACCAAGACCATCGAAGACTCCTCACACCTGGCCATGCGGAGGTGAAGCTATGATACACCAAGGGCACATTCATCACTCAGTAGCATTGCATCTTGACATGGACACCGCCAACAACATGAACATACCATCTCTATCATGTCAGGTAATGTCATGAGTAATATCGGCCACATCACTATTGTGGCCATACTGTTGTAATCAATGTAATGTAACATGAAGTCCAAGAGACCCACATGTAAAGTTGAAGAGTCATGTAATTCAAACATTCATGAGGGAAGTCAAATAGTCACAAGGGTCAGTTTCACCCTTGGCTATATATACCCCTCATTTTTACATGAAAAAGACTTTTCACCTTGGATCCTCCCACATAGCCTTGAGAATCTGTAATATTTTCTTTGAGGAGCGAGCAGTGGCTCCAATGCCCCACTATCAGGGTTAGTGATGTAATGGTGTATAGATGTGTCTTGGAACTTTTTCTTAACTCAGAAGCTTGTTAACATGGCAGAATGTTTTCACACATGTATTGTATTCGTTTGTAAGACTATTCTTTGGATGCTTATAATGCATGTTTCTTTAACCTGTATTAAGACAGTTGAACTATTTCGATTGTTTTACATATGTTATTGGAAATGTGTTGTATTAGTTGTTATGTTGTCTCTCCGATGTGGGATATCCCGCTAGACACTTTACTGATTCATTCTTGTAAACTTGTTATAACGCCTATCACACTCATGTGGACTATTCCGCTGGGTGTTGTATGTGTTATATGTTCAACTTGTGTTTGTGACTGCCACATCCATGTGGACTACTCTGCCAGAATCTGTGCATGTCCTGTTGTGTCGTGTTTCTCTAGCAGAGTTAGGACTATTCCCTTTCAACCTGAGATTCACTTCCAACCTCTCCCTCTGTAGTGAAATAACTTTGACACAAGTGACACTAAGCACTCACCAAGCACATGAACCTCTTTGTTCAAAGACAAAGTAAACACCTCTGATGTGCTGACAAGAAAGAGATACAAAAAATATTGAAAATAATGGAAATCAGGCCATCGTACTAGAGGGGACCCCTACACCAAATGGTGTGAGGTATATTTGGGACTTCATATCGAGGAGATCCACTGAATGTTGGTGGGTCCAACACCGTCAATATTTTTGGCACTAGAAGGAGGGCCAGATGACAAGATGAGTCCTCACATCCTATTTTGAATCTTCACAAATATATCATGGATATCATTGTAGTCCACCCTCTGCGATGTTTGTCTGATGCACATTCCTTTGAAATCACGAAGGAATTTTTTTATCACTTATCTAAAACTCACGTATGATGGTGAAGGTGAAGTGCCCTGACCTGAGCACTTACATGTCTTCCTTGCATTATTGGAGGATGCATAAGAGTTTGATGAAGTTGAGGTTATCATTTTTCTTAGAAGCACACTTCGCAAATCCCCACAACGATGGTGCTGCAACTTGCCTCACAATTGCGTGCACTCATTTAAGCATTTCAGTTATCTAATCGAATCTATTTTCCATCATTTTGATCCTAAAGCTCTTGACAAGAAAATGCTAAAACCACAGAAGTCACCACATGAATAGCCTATGGATTTTGGTAGCGCTTATGTTTACTCCAGTTTGAAGCTCCGAAAAACCAGATGAAATTCCAATATCTCATGGATAGATTTGAATATTTCCTTACCAAATCACTCTGTCCCAAAATGAAAATAAATTTTAAACCTCGCTCAACATACTTCGATGATGGAGTTGCGCAAACACAAGAAGACACAGTTTCTGTCACAAGTGACTTTCCGCCACCTCCTCATCAAATAGGTCCACCCCCATAGAGTGATGTGGGAGAACATGCACACATGTCTGTTCAATTGTCACATCCTCCCACCCTCACTACTCTTAATTTCTGTGCAATTTTGGTTGGGAAACCCATGGGTTGTCACATTCATTTGTTACCTCAACCTCTATCTGGATTGCACTGTCTTGTGTTCTTCCGCTCTAAACTCTACACTTGTTGTGAATGAGGATCAATCTATTGATGGAGTTGATGGTGCACAACCAACTTGAGCTATAATTTACGAAGAGTATGACTGATCATCTAGGCATGAACCCGCAATGAAGGATAACCTCCTTCTGTCTACGCCTCCTTCGCTTTTTCCTGACATCTTTGATGATTCTGATATCTTTGATTTTCCTTGTGTAAATCCATCCACATATGCATCTACTTCGGATCATTCGCAGAACACACCTGATGTTAGTCCATCAGTTTATAATGGAGAGGAAAAATATTTCATTGAGAATCCACTTGAATTTTCATCTACTTTTTCCAGAAATGCAGAGAGTGAACATTCTTGCTTCTCATCTATGCCTTTGTATGATTCATCAAATCATGAGGATGGTGGCAAACATCCTGAATTTTCTAATCATGGTTGTTGTGGCCTCTGTACTTCTTCATTTGATCACAATGTTGATTCACTCGTTGTTAATTTGTCTAATCCAATGGTCTCCAATGATCTATCTATTGACGAACTAGAAACCCCACAAGTTGTTGAGGCACTTCAGCCTAAGCTGATGGTTAACTTAGGCCCTCACTGTCCTGAGGTTAGTTCCACTTCCAATCAGAAATTTTTTGAAACACCCAACGCTCCTCATCACTCATATGTATGCATTGAAGATGAATCCAACACATGGATTTCACTTCCTCCACTGGAATCACGTGATCCCATCGTTTATGCACTAGAGGAATCATTCACAACAAGCACACTTGCAAGGCATAAATTATCTCTTTTTCTCATGTTTTCTTGTTTGTCACAGTCAAGAGAATGCATGTGCATATAATTTGTAAGCAATGTGTCAGAGCACCATGGTAAGTCCACAAAGTGTTTTTCTTGTGCTTTCACTCTTTTCTTTGATGTGGATGTGTTTAAACTTGGAGTGTGTTGGTATTCATTGTTAAATCTTTCTTGTTTTTTGGTTCGCTTGACTATGCTTTTTGCAAACCATGCCTTCACCAACATGGGCTAGGCAATGCGCCGATGGATGCATTGGTAATATCACTTCATGTGAGTAGGCCCATGCACTGTTTAGAGTAGGAGTAGGAATAGTCTTTGTTTGTTTCTTTTCTTTGCTTTCTGGTTTGCATGTTTGTTTTCTTGCTTACTTGGTTTGGTTTTCTTGCTTGCTTTCTTTGCTTACTTTTTTCACTCTCACTTTACTTCTTATTTTTTCTTTGCTTGCTTGTACCCATAGGCTAGCCTCTTGTGAAACTGCGTTTGGCTCTCAAGACAAGCTGGGAAAATCTACGATGACTTGTACAACTATCAACATATAGTTATCTATTGTCCTCTCTCTTTATGAATAGCTTGTTGTTTTCATTCGATGATGCCTTGATGGAAAATACATTCTGTTTAGAATGAGCTTGGTGAAAACAAAACGCTTGTGCTCTAACTAGTACCACCTACTCTAGTTAGTTGTTTTGGGTTAACCCTTGTCAACTCAGTCAAGTAGAGTAAGGTGAGGGGGGAAACCTTAACGAGTATGTCAGAGGTAGAAATAACATACTTATCTGAAGGAGAAACCCCTTTTTCTCTCAATAAGTCAGGATCCCTCTTTTTCCTCTGTAAAAAATAAGTGCTTGTGCACATTCCTTGAAAAACAAAATTGAAAAAAAAATGAAAAATGAATAAGGCAAAAGAAGAGAAAGGCTTCCTGCATAGAGAGGTGATGCAAGCAACTCCACCAGGGTGCTAAACAGGCTCGCTGGAAGCGGAACGATGCTTGTGTTCCTTTGTGACTCTGTCGGGGTACTGTCTAGGCCTGTTGGCAGTGAAGCAACACCAGAGATTAAACTTAAACTTTGACAGTTATATTACTTGTGCATCAATATAATCCTCATCCCCAATTGAAATAACTAAGTTGACTTGTCTTGGAATGTGTGTTGATTGATCAAGATAATGTTAGGGACTACATCTTTCACACAAGCTAGTGCAAAAGCCATCATGATTGAAGAATCGATCAATACTTCTAAAAGGGTTAGAATTGCTTTTCACGAAACAAGGTCCATTTAGAGAGTTGGAGTTCTACTAGTGTGTCACCAAGTGTTGTATATCATCTACAACCACCCTCCAAAATTTTGTCTTGCATGAAAATTTCAAAGCCTATCTTGGATCCTGTGATCGATCATCCTTGGTCACTTACTGGTAAGCTGATGATTTCAAGCTCCCCTTCTTGATCCTAAGAGTTGTCTACGTTCTCATATTTATGCAACATGTGTCATTTTTGGGCATACGAGTCATTGTTTGTCATGAAAAGGGAATGTTGTTTTCTTCAAGGGAATTATGTGCATATAAGTGGTCGTCATCACATAAACATGTTTCATTCTCACTTCACGCACTCTTGTCATGAAGGTTGTTTCTTCAAGAAAAGTATGTCTTATGCATTTTGGATGGTCTATGTCATGTCACTAAATGTCTATGTGTGATCACAGTCAAGTCCTATCAATGTTTACATATGTTTCACTGATCTCACACTTATCCATTTTCCCAAGTACCCTGGTGTCATCCAACTTCCAGAACTATGTGCTTTGCTTTTGCAACCTTCAAGATTCCTCCCTTACTTGTTGAAACCTCGCAGTGTGTAGAGACCCCAACCTCCCTTTCCTACTGAAACCCCACAACCCAAAGAGACCTCAACAAACACTACTCTCCAAAAATGTGTAGAGCAGTCAGGTAACCATCACTACTATCCAAAAATGCAGAGAGCAATCCGCTGCACTGCACTCAGAAATTGCTAGAGGTGTCCTCCTAAGACCCCCATCCTGCAACAGTGTCCTGTTCCTCAAAATTGTGCAGTGTTTTCCAAGTTGACTTGTTTGTTTTGCATGCATAAACTGTGTAGAAGAGCTTCCCATGGCCTCATTCCGGCAGTGGTCACTGTTTGCTGAAATTGCACAGATCTACCTCTCAGTGACTATAGGAAAAGGTGACATGCTGAAATCACTTCCAAGGAGTTGAGGAGAAGGACCATGGAACCAAGTAATGGAAAAGATCAGGACTGCATGAAAAATCCATTGGATGCATGATCATCTTGAGGGTAATTATGGTAAGTAAAGAACTACTTGTCATTGTCATATCATCCTGTCCTTAGTAACATGCATGTGCGCAAACACGAAAAGTCATTTTATGTGTTTCTTCTGCATGTCTTGCTTCCTTTTCACTTATTTGACCAACTATCGTCTTCAACATGTTGATTTTTATGTCATGCTTCTAACCTCGTTCTAGTGATGTTGAAGGTTATGTTTGAGTTGTGCTCTTATGTAAACATTTATCGCACTCACACACGATGTTGTAAGCATTGTCACGCAAGTGTCATCATGGTCTTCCAAATGTCTATCTCAAGTGTCACGCTTGTCTCTCACACTGAGTGTATGTTGTCCTGATGGTTTGAGGTGTCTTTTCGTTGAGTCATGTTGAGTGTGTGTTCCCAAGGTCATGCATGCACAAGTTCACTTGATCACACACTTAGTCATTTTGGTGAAACTTTATTGACCGGACCACCCCCCAATAGCCAAACCTCTGCTGGGCATCACAATCTCAACCCTTAGTGATTGTGTACTACTGCCCAAAATTACACAGAGCTTGAAGCATCCTCCTAAGCAGTCTGCACTGCGCAATCTTGGAGTCAACCCAACTGACTGTCACCCAGAACAACGTAGATGTTTCTCAATAAGCCACCTCAATCTATGTTTCCCACAAGAAAATCTATTGAGTCTCCAGCTGGT
>APFE031108870.1:0-10472 GCA_000404065.3 Pinus taeda
AAACAACTTCTCATTCCCTGTCATATGGTTAGAGCATCTAGAATCGAGGTACCAAACATCTTTACTAGTATTTTCACCTTTGGCATAAGATAAGAATAAGTGATCTCGAGGATACTCACCACTTTCTTGAGCATAATTAGCATTTTTACCTTCTTTCAATCTACATTCTCTTTCAAAGTGACCATACATGTTACAATGGTAACATTGAACATTTCTCTTATCAAATCTACCTCTACCTATTCCTCTGAAACTACCTCTTCCACTTGAGCCACCTCTTCCTCTACCTCTTGAATAATTTTGGTTTTGCCATTTACCTTGACCTTGATGGCTTTTGGTGCTGCTGCTACTTGCATCTTCATTCTTTGTAATTTGTAATTTAGAGGAAAAAGCTTTCTCTACAGCTTCAAAAGTTTCCTTCAATATTTCTTCATGAGACATCAAAGGTCCAACCAATTCATCAAACTATAGTTTTGTTAAATCCTTACTTTCTTCCATGATTATTGCAACATGATTCCATCTATGTGTTAAAGATCTCAATACTTTTTTAATTAAAACTTCATTACTTACAGCTTCTCCAAGTGTAGCCATTTTATTGACCACATCTTTCACTCTCACACAATAGTCACTCATACTTTGAGCTTCTTGCATCTTGAAATTCTCGAAATCTCGCTTCAATGTCTGAAGCTTGACCACCTTAACTTGATCACTACCTTGGTAAGCTTCTTGTAGAGTCTCCCACGCAACTTTGGCAGTTTTTGCTCCTGATATTCTTGGAAATAAGCTCTTATCAAGAGCTATCTGAATGTGAAACAAAGATTGAGCATTCTTCTTCCTTGCTTCCTTTCTTGTTCTTCTTTCATTGGCTATAAGAGAATTCCAATCAGGTGGCTCCTCATATCCTCATTCAACAATCTCCCACAAATCTTTTCCAATCAAAAATGTTAGCATCTTAATGCACCAATAATCATAATCGTTCCCATCAAATTCTGGAACTAATATCTGGTTAGAATTCGACATGATTAACTTTGGCGAAATTCCAACAATACAACTTTAACCCAAAATAATTTTACGTGATCTCATACCACTTGTTGAATATGAAATGAATTATTTCAAGCAAATTAAGAAGCCAACAGTACTATGAAGAACAATACATATAAAAAAATATAGATAAAACAATTAAAAAATACAGTGACTGTGTGAGCTAGAAACTGCTGCAAATCTCATATATTGATTCAACTGTTAACTACATTATTAAATAGTAAAACTATTACTAAAATCAACTCTGGAATAATTCTACTACAATTACAACTAATTTCTAGCACTTTCGAACAGCACTGACCACCCTAACAATCTGCTACTTTAGTCCCTAACAATCTGCCGCTTTAATCCCTAACAATCTGCTGCTTTATTTTTGCAGTGAACACAAAATCTGCTCGCTACTTTGTCACCATTTTACATAACTAATTAAGCATTAACTCTAACAATAATAATAATTTATTTATTTAAAAAAATAGAAAATTTGAAATTAAAATTAAATTAAATACTTAATAATTATAATTGTTAATGAAACATTTTGACTTAATCAAATTAAATAATAAAATATTTTATAGTTGTACTTGTATTTTTTTAAATGTAGTTAGATGTAGTCAAAATGTTTAGATAACGGAACACATATTCCACTACATTGTGTCTTTTAATTTAAAAAATATATATATAATATTTTGATTATGAAAATAAAGATGTTTTTAGGCATGTGTTATTTATATTGGCCCATAATAGTATACCAAATCTTACTTAAATGTTAATACTATCCATGGCAAATGGTGATTATCTATGGTTAAAATCTTTCTAAGTATTAACTCTTTATGTTCTTATTAAATGAAATTTAAATATATGTACAAAATTATTATTTTAATCTATATGGTAAAATGGATCAAGTTTGACAAGATTGTTGGGCTAAAATAACATTGGGACGGTTTTGTCTACTCATTTTGGTTCATCCTCAAGACAAGTTGAATGAACAAATCTCTTTACATATTAAATAGAAAAAGCACAACATCCCTTTACCATGTAATGGCTATATTGACAAGGCATAGGGAAATGGTTAGTTTGCACTAGATTAGGGGAATAAACTTTATTTAATTAAATAAGTTAATTCAGTTATTTACATTGTTATTAAAATAAGAGTAAATGGACCATTTTATAATTATAAATATATATTAAATATATATATATATATAATATATTATATAATATATATTACTTCTTATTTTATTTTTCTCAGTAAAAACTAAATTCTATTAACTAAAATTCAGAATATTTTTACATGGAATTGAGGCTTCAGGGGACAGAGCCCATGAGCCATCAACATTGTAGCACTGCCCCATAACTGTAAGAAACTAGGGAAAACATTAACATACACCCACCAAAATGGGCGTTAGAAACATAAATAGGCTAATAGAAAGAGAGAGAACCATATAAGGAGAGTTGAGAGGAGACATCCTTGAAGAGGTCGGACAAATTCAAAAGGAGACATGTGGTCACACATGTCAGTCATCTTCCGCGTCCTCCACATGAGTCTTCTCAACATCCCGACACGCATTGCCCATATCGAGATTCACCTTTCCATCTGTCGCCTTATTGAGGCTAGTGGTGCCTGTATCCCTTTCTGCCTCAATTGGGCCACTATCAACTAAAAGGAGGAATACAGGGGTTGAATATCCTTCTAACCAGGGTCAACCTCCTGCTTAATTTCCTGAACTCCCTCATCCATAGAGGGCTCACTGCTGTGAGAAGGGTTGGGCATAATGCACGACAAAGGGGTGACTTGGTTTTCTTCCTCCTATAGAATAATGGTAATGTGAGCAATAATCAAAGGCTGGTTCAAGTTGCTCTGAAACTTGAAATGCGTCATTTGGAAGACGCTATTAGGAACAGGCTTGCGAGTAGGACTCGCGGGAGGAAAATCCTCAGGAGAGGAGGAGAGGTTAATGGGCAAGTGAGCTGGGTCTGCCAATTGGCTGACGGGAGGCCGCTTGCCACTCCCTTGGTGATCCCCAGAGCGGTTCCTCTTTCCATGGTGCTTCATTTTAACGGGCAAGGGAAAGGACACAGAAAAATCAAGGAAACTAGTGCTAGAAACAAGGGAGGGACCAAATTGGACCAGAGACCAGTGAGCATAGATAGTGAAGACTCGAGACGGAGAGATGGCATAGTCAATACAAAAATCAAAGGCTTCAGAGAGCTTACCCCGAGTCACCGAACTAATCCCCCTGTGGAGAGTGTTGGTGCACTCGAATAGCTCCCAAAATGAACCCGAGCAAGCTTAAACTTGCCTGTGAAGAGAGGCTCTTGCTTATTATCACACCATAACTGAAACGAGAGCTTGGAACCAGAGAACTGAATGTCGGAGGTGGTTTGTTCCCAGGAAATCGCCATGCTTATAACCATTAACACGGTGCGTTGGAGCACGTCCTTCATTAATGCAATAGGCCTACACTGTCCTGCCTTCATTAAAACATTCCTTCTGCGAGAGATAGGAATCTCGGACGCCACACTGCTCTATAGGTGGCAGTACCTGGGTTCTTTACTCTGCATGGTGGACAATCAATGTTCGGTCGTCACCCGCATCCGGGGGAAATTCCTCCTCCTGTGTCATTTCCTTCTGCACTAGATTATTGAAGTCGAGGAGTTGTGAAGCAGTCACTAAGCGAGAGAGTGACACGACGTAGAGATGCATCCCACAATCAACTCCCATATTTGCTAATAAATCCGCCACTTTGTTCCCTTCTCGGCGAATGTGTTTTAGAGTGATTGCTCTGTGGGACTAGAACCAGCATTCAATAGCTCGTAGCCTATTTTCCATTCGTCGCTAACTTTACAAGGTGGGGATCCTTGAAGGATTCTAGAGACCATTTTGATAATGATTTGTGAGTCTCCTTCTATTATGAGGCGAAAGAGGTCCTTATCATGAGCCACGAGTAGACCTTTCCATAGACCCTCCAATTCAACTGAATTATTTGTATCCCATCCTATAGATCCCAGGAAAGTTAGGATTGGAGTCCCCTTGTGATTTCTAAAAATTCCGCCAAAGCTTGCATTCCCTAGGTTGCCTTTTGAGGCCCCATCAAAGTTTAGCTCGAACATATTCTCAGGAGGAGGGGTCCATTGCATGGGCTGGTTGTTCTTTGGCTGCCTTGTTCCTGTAGTTAGCTCATCTTGCTTCTGTTGGAAATTCCAATTGTTCTAGATTTATTGTTCTTGGGGAATGGTTAGGAAGTCCTCTTGATACCAGGTTTTGAGGAATATGGTTTCTTCAATATTTTGGTGGAGAAGTTTCCATATTTCCTCCAACGATCTGGTACGATCCTTGAATACTCTACCATTTCTCTCCTTCCAAATAGCCCTAGAGACAAAGCCTGGGATGAGTTTCCAAAGGAAATTAAGGATTTTTCTTTGATATGGGTTGTGGGCCCACTTGTGCACAGTATCCCTAATGACTTCATTGGATCCACCGTTCCTTTGGCAGCGAAAGCTAATTTTTTGCCATATCTTTTGTGCTAATGGGTAGTGGTGCATCAGGTGGATTATGGATTCCTCATTCTGTTTGCAATTTGGACATATGGAGGGCCCATGGAAATTTATTTTTCTTAAATTGTCCCACGTTAGAATCTTGTTGTGACAGAGGAGCCAAAAAAAGGTGGACACCTTCGGCCATATGGAGGGGTCCCATATTTTACTCCATAAGAGATCTACCACCATGTGATCCTTTATAAGGATATTATATGCATCTTTCGTTGAGAAAATTCCTTTTTCTTCATATCCCCATCTGAGGATGTCCTTATCCTCAGATTGTAGAATTTTCCATTTCAATAGTTTTGTGTCTAGGGTTTGTTGAATTTGTGCTTGCTCCTATCTGAGGATTTGAGAGGCTCGGAGCCATTCTCTGTACTCAAGATTTGAAGAGGTTCTCCAAAAGTTTCCTACCGTATCAAAGGGATGCATATCTGGCATTAAATTAGGAATGAGAGAGAGCTCGTGTTTGAGGGCGGGCATGTGCTGCCAAGAGTCTTCCCAAAACCTTGCACTGCTGCCATTCTTGATTTCCCAAAAGCTATGCTGTTGAATGAGGCATTTATGTTGTTTGGCTGAATTCCACATGATTGATCCTGAGTTGAGCTCTGATAGTCTAATTAGTTCCTCCATTGGACAATTTCGGGCATATTTGGCAGTCCATGTCTAGGCCCAAGGTGTGCGAGGTTCAGTTAGCCATTTCCACCATATTCTTTCCCCCATAACTTCATTGTTGTGGGAGGGTTCTTGTAAATCAACACCTCCTTTTTTTGGAAGACATGTTGTGGTCCATTTGAAAAGAGTCCATTTTCGCTTGAGTCCATTACTGCCCCAAAGAAAGGATCTTTGGAGAGAAATGAGTTCCTTGAGAACCCATTTAGGTGCCGCAAGGATGGAGAACAGGTATAAGGTCATAGCTTGAAGAAAAATTTTTATGAGAACTAACCGGCTAGCCATGTTGAGAGATCGATGGGTCCAAGAAGACAGACGCATCTCTAACTTTTCTAGCAAGATCTTCTAGGATGAGTGCTTTAGGGCAGAGGCTATCACATGCGCGCCTAGATAGGTAAAGGGCAAGCTAGCAGAAGAGAAGCCTAGAATACGGATAATGGCCGATTTTATGGGAGGGGGGGTGTGAAAGAAGAATATCTGAGATTTGGCTTTATTGATAGATGCACGAGAGGCTTCTGAGAAATTAGACAAAAGGGCTTTGAGTTGGCGTGCCTTCTCGACAGAGGGGTGCCCGAACAACATATTTTAATCTACAAATTGTTGGTGGGTAAAAGCAGGGGAATTGTGGAAGGAGAGGCCTTTGAGATGCTTTGATTGCTCGGCCAACCTCATTCTGCATCCTAAACATAAATATATATTAAAATAAGTAAACTATAAAATAAACTAATTAAGATTGTTAGTTATCAAATTTATTATATATAAATATTAGAGTAATTAATAGTTAGTTAAAAAGTTATAAAAAATAGAGTAAAAATATAAATAGTTAGCTATATTTTTATTAAAATATAATGTAAAGGGACCTTTTCATACACATATATTTATAAATACTAAAATAAATTAATTTTAAATTAAAAGTTATTTGTAAAAGTTATTAAAGATATAAATATTAGAGTAATTTAAGGGTTAGAAAGAAAAATTTAATATTTAAAATTAATTAATAGTTTGAATAAACTAACAAAAGCATCCCAATGTGATTGTCGTGCAAGAATATTCTCAAACTTGATATGGATCATAGAAGCCTAAATTCAAATTGGATCAAGTTTTTAATGTCATAAGGATTTAAGGGTTTAATGTATATATTAATGTTTTAAGAAAGATCAACTTTAAAATAAATTCAATGAACATAAAAATGCTTTGGAACCTAACGCACAACATTTAGAAGTCTAGGCTAGAGACGTATTCCGGTGTCGTAAAGCGTGGTAACTATTGCTTTCATCGTAGGTTGGGTGATTCCTCCTCTTTGAGACGACAAGTACATGCTCCCACGTACCTTCAAGTATATATTGGGAGGGAGACCACAATAGGCTATATCCTTTATCCTTAGGAAGTCGTGTCTCCTACACTATCGATCGCAATGCACTGAACACAACATTTGGGAAGATTGATTGTCGTACTATAAAAAGTATTGTGCAGTTTTGCGATTGGTTTGGTAATCCCTCTGTCTAGATTTCCACAGCAGTCACTTTCGTTCCTTTTCAGACTCCTTAAAAGAAAAGATCCATCTGAGCACTTGTCACTTCAGGCCCATTAAAAATCAAAGGCGACTAGAGTAATTTTTAGCTTCTTGTTGACTCTCAAAAATTGAAAAAGCAAGTTGTGTCAAAGCGTCATAAAATTTATGTTAATCAGAATAACGTCACTGTTTCCTCGTTGATCTTAGGTTGAGAAAATGGAGTCCACCAACCAGGGATTTCCCCTTAGGGAAAATCCTAGTCCTTTCTACTCTTGGGGAGATGTTGCTGCACCTCATATGGCCACATTGTCACTTCCACGATTGACAATTGGCCTGTCAAAATGGCTCTTCTCGACCTCTGTCATTCCAAGCACCATGATTCGTGAGAAATCAAATTAGCAACCAGATGATACTGAAGTTACCCCCCAACCTTCTACTTTGTTTGTTTCTCCCTCTCCTTCTTCCTCTTCACTTGGTAAAGTTGGTAAAACAAAAAACCAAGTAACTGAGAAGAAGAAGAAAGAGAAGGAGAAGAAGAAGAAGAAGCCAACACTGAAAGGGGGAAACCTTGCACTTTCTGGTGAAACTCCACACACTACACCGTCCAAACCTAAATATCCATGTGTCGTTTGCAAAGGAGACCACTATCATCAAGATTGTCCTTGCATCCCATGGATCTTAAGGGACTCGTCTCCTCATTTGCACAATTCGGTGTCGTCAACCTCTCACGATCATGTTGAGAGTACACGTCAACTAGTGAAAATGAAGTCAAAGAACAGAAAGGAAAATATAAATTTCCTTGTAGACTATGTCAAGGCGATCATGCCATCCATTGTTGTCCCTTCCTAGACGAAGCTAAAAGAGTCTTGGATAATTGTCCTACTTCACTGCTACTGCTTCCTCCTAGATACAAGAAACTTTTGCCAAGTGCATCGCTAGTTGAAAATCCGACTGACACACCTCTGTGGTCGGTCGAAGCATCTATCATTGAAGGTGAACCCTCTAAGTCCACACCAGACTAAATTCAACAGGTCGAGATGGCAGTCGACCCAGTCTCGTCTTCAGAAGGTCCACCTTCAGATGATACAATGACCAAAGAGAATGAGAATGACACCGTTCAAATCCTCTTCGTAAACACAGACTCCAATGAACATGGGGAAATCCACCCATTCCTTTACCGCACGAAGGAAATTTGTCGGATTCGTATCTAGCCATTTACTCGATCCCACCACCAAGCAACCTAGTCGTTTCCTTCGACTAGAATCTACTAGGCACACCCCGTCTACCATCTAATGTACCATTCCAAACCATCGTACAAGCTTACAGAATGGTCATGGTTAGTACTATCATAGATGAAGGGGCTTCTGTGAGTATCCTTTCCTCAAGCAATTGGAAAGCGCTTGGTTCGCCATCGCTTCTGCCTGAGATGCAAAATCTAACAAGCTTCGACAAATGAACCAGTCGACCATTAGGAATCCTTCCAAGTTTGCCTATAAATTTGAGAAGCAAAATTGTCTACCTGAACGTAATGGTAGTCCAAGGACCTTTAGATTAAAATCTACTCCTTAGGCGTGATTACATTTATAGCATGGGAGCTATTGTCTCATCACTCTTTCGAGTGATGTGTTTTCCTCATGACGGCAGAGTGGTCCAACTCGTAGACCAGCTTTCATTCCACAGTTCACACATAGCTAATAGTCAAATGTCGTCCCTAACTGATATTTTTTCCCAGGGAATGTCTCATCAATCTCCAGTCCATCCACTTGATGAGTGCGAGTGATTCGGTGATTGTGACTGAAACCGAGCGGGCATGCATCCTCGTCTGCTTTGGCAGGACAACCCGAGGTATGAGGTGGGTTTCCGGGTAGGAATATGACTAGTATGACACACCTATCCATTTAGGAAAATTGGATTGGACTGGAATAAGGTACCTCCAACAAAAGGTATGCCTTTCGTGACAGAGCAAGTGTTTTGTCTGCAAATTGAAGGGTAGCCTCGAAACTCTACTTCATTATACCTGGGGGCATGCAAACCATTTTGCATGAAAGTGAAAAGCGACCATTTATTTTCTTAGTTCGTAGGTTCTTAACCCTTTAAACTCATAGGATTGGTCATTCCTAGCTTACATAATGAAAGGATCCAAAGCAAAATTTTGAATGGTGCAAGCTCCCTAAACAATGAACCTATTGATGAGACATCTTTATGATATGACTCGCACGAGGAGTTTTACGCAAAGTTCAAGCTCGTTAAAAAATAAAACTAGCAATGAGCATATGTTCCACCAGAGTTTAAGCTCATTAAAAAATGAACCCACCTTCGGTAAATAACCATTGTGATCACATTATCATCAGCTTTTGAGCCTTGGTCGTGTTCCTACCATCACCTCCACTCTGTTTTAGCTGATCATATGGCTCCATTTGATTGTTTACCCCTTTTGAGGAACAACTGTGACGATTGATTCTATAAGCCATCTTCTTTACATTACCATGATTGGAAAGTTCCAAACCTTACCTCGAACTAGGTGCTACCCGAAAATATCTATCGTTCCTCAAAAAATGAGTGTTCTTTAAGCTCTTCTCATCTCACTCATAAAATATGTAAAGATTGCCAAGCAATTTTCCTCTCCAGCTCGTTAAATCGATCAGAAGTGCTATCTCTCCTCTAGATTTTATTTTTGGACATGAGGGATCATTACACAAAAGGATTGAGCGTTTGTCTTGTTTGGCTCATTAAAACTATCGAAAAGTCATCCCTTTCGTATTGTTTTATACTTTTTCAGACTTAAGGGATTACATTACGAAAAAGGAATCCAGGAGTTTTCTTTCCGTCCCTTTTTAGACACTCTAAAATTAAAAAAGGACCGAGTTATCTTTGTTGTTAAACTTGACAAAACCAATAGCGACAAACTTGTCCATGCAGACAAGAACGAGTTTCACTGTCGCTAGGCTCATTAAAACATAGTGACGGGTTTTCCCAAAGGGAAAATTATAGAACAAGCATATGTTATCCTCCTCAAGCTTGACAAAAATAAAGAGGTACTAGTCAGCAATGACTGGGGAAAAAATGGGAAGAAAACTTGAAGAAACTTTATTGGTAGGAAGTCGCTCTTGAACATGACACTTTCACTCCATCACCATGATTGATTCAGGTTGGGTTATTCCGTTCATGAGTCATATTACCATTGGTCCACCATACCATCCATTTTCGGGGTTAACACTACCAATCCATTTCAGCGTCGCCGATATGTTCAAGAGAAGTCGCTCAGAGAATTCACCAACCCAGCTTGTGTCTCATCCGCTGTAATACCTTCATGCTTCGTTCTTTCATGATCGCCACCCTGAACCCCATATCATCAGATCGTTTTCACCTCCACAAAATCATTTTCTTCGTTGAAGAGGTGTAGGATTGATATAAAGATCATCTAATTCCGATAAGTATTCATGGAGATATGAATTTATTTTGAAGGCTATCAAATTTATTCTATAAACATAGGATACACAAATTCCAAAAGAAAAATGACTTCTCTCAAATATATTATTGTGATTCAAGACTTGTTGATGTGTTTCCTCAATCCATACCTCGGTGAACAATTTTACAATTGAACTCCTTCGAGGTGCACCTCCTATTTCTAAAACTCCTTATCGTATGAGTATACAGGAATTAACAAAACTCTAAATGTAGCTACGGAACTGATTGATAAAGGATATATCCACCC
>APFE031108873.1:12960-51294 GCA_000404065.3 Pinus taeda
TGACAGAATTAAAAATGCAGTTGCAAGAATTACTAGAGAAGAATTACATCCGTCCTAGTGTGTCTCCATGGGGGGCCCCAGTATTATTTGTCAAGAAAAAAGACGGCACCCTCTAGATGTGTATTGATTACAGACAATTGAATAAGTTGACTATTAAAAACAAGTATCCTCTTCCCTGGATAGATGAATTGTTCGACCAAGTGAAAGGCGCGACAGTGTTCTCTAAGATCGATTTACGATCAGGCTACCATCATATCAGAATTAAAGATGAAGACATCACAAAAAGAGCTTTTAGAACCAGGTATGGGCACTATGAATTTGTGGTTTTGCCATTTGGGCTCACCAACGCCCCGACAACCTTCATGTGTTTAATGAACGGTATTTTCCATCCTTATTTGGATCAGTTCGTGCTGATATTTATTGATGATATCTTAATTTATTCACGCACCATCGAAGAACATCATGAACATCTTCGAATAGTATTACAGACCCTTCGGGAACATCAATTGTATGTTAAATTTAGTAAGTGTGACTTCTTCAAAGAAGAGATTCAGTATTTGGGTCACGTAATCACAAAGGATGGAATTGCGGTGGATTCGGAAAAGATAAAAGCTATAATGGAATGGCCGGTTCCAAAAGATGTAGCAGATGTCCGATCTTTCATGGGGTTAGCTGGGTATTATAGAAGATTCGTGGAAGGTTTCTCTCAAGTGGCATTCCCCATTACCTCACTACAGAAGAAAGGGAAACTGTTTCATTGGACCCCAAATTGCCAGAAAAGTTTTGAGCAATTGAAGCATCTGCTCACCACAGCACCTATTCTGAGTATAGCAGATCCTAACAAGGATTACGTAGTGTGTACAGATGGTAGTAAAGAAGGATTGGGAGGGGTCTTGATGCAGGAAGGCAGGGTAATTGCTTACGAGTCTCAAAAACTAAAAGAACATGAGCAGAAATATTCTGTTTATGACTTAGAGTTGGCTGCCGTGATACATGCCCTGAAGATGTGGCGGCATTATCTCATGGGCAAGAAATTTTTGCTGCATACCGACCATCAAAGCTTAACCAATTATTTCAGCCAACCTACCTTAAACGCTAGGAAAGCAAGGTGGGTGGACTTTCTAAGTGGCTTTGACTTTGATATAAAACACTTGCAGGGGAAGGAAAATAAAGTAGCAGACGCCTTGAGCCGAAAAGTACAAAATTTGTATGAAGTTTCCATTAGTGGGTGGAAAAGCCCCTTCCTAGAAATTATAAAGGAGATTGCAGATCAAGATGCTGAATATCAGCAATTAAAATTGCAAATACAACAATCCGCTAAAGAAGACAGCCAACAAGAATATGAGTTAGATGACGCTGGAAGGATTTATTTCAAGAAAAGGTTGTATGTACCAAATCAAAACGGAATTAGAAATCTTATTATGGATGAATTTCATGTTAGTCATTATGCTGGTCATCCAGGTTATCAAAAGATGATAACAGCCATCCGAAAAGAGTATTTCTGGCCTGGGATGAAGAAAGACATTGTCGAATACCTGTCACAGTGTTTAGAGTGCCAACAGATTAAAGCAGAACACCAGCACCCAGCAGGATTGTTACAACCACTGCCAGTTCCAGAATGGAAATGGGAAATCATCTCCATGGACTTTATAACGGGATTACCCAAAACAAAAAAGAATAATGACTCCTTTTTTTTTTGTGGTGGACAAACTGAGTAAGGCTGCACATTTCATACCGGTGCAATCTACATATAAAGCTGCACAGATTGCTCATATTTTTATGCAGAATGTATTTAAGTTACATGGACTTCCAAAAACAATAATTTCCGATCGTGATGTGAAATTTACATCAGCATTTTGGAAAACATTGTTTGCTGAATTCGGAACTCAACTGAACTTCAGTACAGCATACCATCCACAAATTGATGGGCAAACGGAACGAGTGAATCAGATGGTAGAGGATATGTTAAGGGCTTATGTCATGCAACAACCCACAAGGTGGGAAGATTATTTACATCTGGTAGAGTTCGCGTATAACAACGGTTACCATACCTCAACACAGATGAGCCCATTTGAAGTTATGTACGGTCGGAAATGTCGTACACGCACCAGTTGGGGAGGACCGGAAGATAAATTGAGCCTAGGTCCTGACATGCTAAAGGAAATGGAAGAAATGGTGAAGAGGGTACGTGTTAACTTGAAAGCTGCCCAAGATAGGCAAAAGAACTTCGCTGATCGGAAAAGGAGATTTAAAGAGTTTCAGGTTGGAGACCATGTGTATATTCGAATTCAGGCCAAAAGAAGTACATTGCAGTGGAATGGGTGCACCAAACTGGCACCCCGATATTGTGGACCCTTCGAAATTTTAGCAAGGGTCAGACCAGTAGCTTATCAATTGGCCCTGCCCAGTCACATCTGAATCCATAACGTGTTTCATGTTTCTGTCCTAAAGAAATATGTGTATGACCCTAAGCATGTACTCCGATGGCAAGAGATTCAGGTGGGTGATTGTTATGATAAAATTCAGCAAGAACTGTATATGAAAGAGAAAAACTAATTCACGGAATTATGTTTTGCAGGTCGAGCCGGAAGGAGAGGTTCTGGTCGAACCGCTGAGCATTCTCGACCGGAGAGAAGTGCAGCTGCGGAAATGAGTTATTACCCAAGTTAAGGTGCAATAGCGACATTTTGGGCCTGATGAGGCCACTTTGGAAGATGAGGAATTAATGAGAAGAACTTATCCAGATCTGTTCAGGTCTGTGAGACACCGAGATGGTGTCCAATCTCAGGGGGAGGAGATGTAATGACCAAACATTTTACATAAATAAATTACTTATTTGCCCCTATGGTTGATTATAAAACAAATATTATTATTTTCTTAAATTGATGGAAATATTAATTGTTAAAATTGAGTAATATGAATTACATAATTATGTGTACACAATAAATTCATATGAAAAGTTATTATCTCTTCTTGCTGGATGATAAAAGAAAAACAGTTGCCAGCATACTAGGGGAAACCCTAACTGTCTTCTCTTTTCCATGGAAAAAGGGAAAAGAGGAGGAGACCCGGGTTGTTAGAGAACAGACGGGGAAAAAGAAGGAAAAGGGCACTGAGCAAGAGGGAAAGGTGCTACGTCTGGTGAGGACCAGATAGCACAGGCACACTTGTGCTTTCTATTGCTGAGGCTGTGGCCGGCAAAGCTTGGGGGAGAGACGCAGTTCAGACAACTGGTCTCGTGGCTGGGAGGATATCAAGCATTCAAACACCTTCTACGTGCTGCAGAGGTGCAGAAGATAAAAGATTGAGATACACAAGTAAGTATTTGCAGTTTCCATTAACCTGGAAGATTAGCTATATGCTTAAGAATTTGATTCTATTTACTGTAAGTGTAAGTATTTGCAGTTTCCATTAACCTGCAAGATTAGCTATATGCTTAAGAATTTGATTATATTTACTGTAAGTGTAAGTATTTGCAGTTTCCATTAATATGGAAGATTAGCTATATAATTTGATTATATTTACTGCAGGTATTGCTTTTTAGGCTGTAAGTTAGAATCTAGGTGTTACTGAAATCAATACTGGAAATGAACAACGACGCTGTTATATTTATAAACATATATAGAGTAAAGAAAGAACAGGGAATGAGAATTTAACCATCATCCTGTACATTACTCTCTAGCAAGTCAAACTGTATTAAATAAAGAGACAGTAATTATAAAGTGCAGGATTGGAACCGAATGGTTCCCATCACCATTAATCAGGTATGAAAATAGGCATATAGAAACATACATATCTACGCTATGTAAATCATACTGGAAATAACTATATGTACCAGACGAGAATTCTATGAATAGAGACTGTATTATATCCAATATCTAGACCAGTATTAAAAGATGGGAACAAATCAGCACGAAATACGTTACTGTATGTAGCAGTTACAGGGAACAGCACAGTGTAGAACAAAATCTGTATTACCAGGCCGAGAACAATACAAACCCTCTCAAGAATTAGTTTCGGTAAATGTTGCCAAGAAATCAAGCACAGTAATAAATTCACAATGTAAATACTTTGGACAATCGCCGGATATCATAACTGTAGCATTATGTGGCTATCCGCTTACCCAGGTGAGTATCGCCTGGTAGCATGGCACTCCAGTATGGTGCCAAGATAGGGAGTAATATAGCCTGAGGGTCCGCTCGGCGGATAAACTTATTAAATAACAAAGGAAGAAATAAATATTGAGGAGCTGGACCTGAGCATTCAACAGCTAATAACGAGGACAGTGGTAACCACGAAGAAGTGGAATTCATTACCAGGCCGTAATCGGCCGTTTCTTAAATCCACACATATGCATAACAGAGTCATGAATAAAAATCCAGCATGCGTTTATTAAACAATAACAAACAGTCTCACCATTATCAGCTCGTTTATACATACACATATCAAGTAACCCCATAACGGCGGTAAACCTTGGGAATGCAGGGCCGTTAGCCGAAACCCTCAGGAACAATTCATTAAAACAAAATAATAACAAGTGGGTAATTGGAAAAGATTCAGTGGCTCGTATGGAGTGACACCGTAAGCTAATAGTACATAAACATATCAAATAGCAACAATGGGATAAGAACAGTAATAATTGAAGACCTGTTCGACAATTTGGAAATAAACTCAGTAAACTTGATGCATTAGCTGCGGCTCATAATACCGAATCATTACAGTACATCTTACTGAGAATCTGAATAAATTACAATATGGAATAGAGGTAAACGAGTTGAGCTCGACCCCTTAGGCCTGAGCTTTCGGCGAATCCAGGTAAAGGCCATAACCGAATATAAACCTATAAACAATCTATACATCCGGCGACCTGGGCTTAAACCCTAGCACAATGATAAACAATGAACAAAAGGGGAGTTCTGTCAAGGTGAAGCCATTGCGCCAGGCTATGGTAGAACCAACAAGACCCTGATAAAGAAGAACACCAATAAGCCGGAACCCAAGGTTGAAACAATCAGCAAAAGCCTCAGTGGTAGAACGCTTACCAGATTAGGGTATCGATGGTTGAATCCCTGATTCGTCCTCGGCATCGCGGCCTCATCGTTCTGCTACCCTGCGCCGATAGATATCAAATGGGGTAGCTAGCATATTCATAAAAATACAATGTAAAAAGAAAATGAAATAACACAGTAACGAGGTTGAAGGAGTTACGCATCACCTGGTTGCAGATGGGTTCAGGGCGAGAGACAGAGAGGGTCTCATCGCCTACCAAGCCGTCTCTGGAATACCTTCAAGGATATGGAAGATTTGCACCAGGAGCGCCCACGCTAATGGCAACCTGGTGTGGTAGCAAGCCGGAGCAAGGGTTGCTCTGCGGAGCTGGAACAACCATGCAAATGACCGAGAACGAGTAAAGGAAACCCTATGTAAGTTCACCGCCAAGACACCTCAAGCCTCCACCGTTCGATTGCTAGAAATGATCCTAGCCGACTGTAGCATTAATGCTTCCAGCTACCAAGCCCAGAAGATCAGTGATGCGGATCGAAGGCGTGGATCGAGGCGCCAGGTGTCGCAAGCAGAACACCTCAACTTGCCGCCAAACGAATATCCAAGTATTATATAAAGTAACCAAGGACAATCAACGTCCTGTTATCCGCCAAAGGATAGATATGCAGGATTGTCACATTAATATACATATCCGTTATCACATAAATAAATTACCATGTGGACCAGATTGTATAGATGTGTAGGTGAAATAATTTTTTTTTTTATTGTGTAATGTTAACTTATGGAGGTATATGACAATCTTTTTTTGAGAGCATGAGTCAATCAATCACTCACAGCCCCAGTCGGTCAAGCCCGCCCCTGTTTGCTTTATTTTATCTATTTTGAGAGCATGAGTCAATCAATCACTCATAGGCCCCAGTCGGTCAAGCCCCTATTTGCTTTATTTTATCTATTTTGAGAGCATGTTCTGTGCAGATTTTTTTTTTCTCTTTACTTAATTACGATTGTATTGTATATTTTATATTTCTATGTATTTTGGCTTTCTCTCTACTTAACTACGGTTGTATTGTATATTTTATATTTCTATGTATTTTAAGTACGGTTGTATTGTATATTTTATTTTTCTAAGTATTTTTACATGCAATAATTTAGGGAGGTTACATTTGATCAGATAAGGCATTGCTGGTGGCAATAAGTGACGGAGATTAATAAGGTTTTATTTTAAAAAGATTTTAAATAGTTACTTGAATATTTACAAATCCATCATATGACAATCATGTTAAGCGAGTACATATATTCTCTTTCCTTTATACACATCTCAAATAAAAAAAGCTATCATTTATGAGGATCTCAATAAACCATAAACCATTTCAAAAAACTCATTAAATCATTTTGTATGATAAGGTTAATCAAATCACTGTGCACTATGTTGACTAGCATACTTACATAAAAATATCATGACTTTTTATGGACATGACAGGAAAACAATAAATTTACTCCAAAATTTATCTTCAGTTTTTTCACACAACTCATGTAAATTTTTTCAATTTAATATTCCCCAATTGCCATTAACTTTGTTCCACTTTTTAGAGTTTTAAGTTGAAATCTGGCTAAACAATTTTTTTATTAAATCTCAATATCTAATTATTCAAAATATATTTTGATTATATGTGTTGGCATCCTAGTTATATGAGTTCTCATTCTAAGAAAAATTTCCAATACTTATATATACCATTTGCAAAAGTTATATAAAACTTATACAAATAAATATTAAAATTCATATGATGAACCATTTAAAAATAAAACTATCATTAAAAATTTCTTCGACAAGCATGGGCACCCATCAAATTCAACCGCATATAATATGTTGAGAAAAACTGAAAAATGGACTAGATGTGACGGTCTCTGGGGTTTTATTGGATTTTCAGTTGTAAAATGTGAACATGTGGCGCAATGTAAAACAAGAGTCCCCCATATAATATGTTGACCAAAGCTGAAAAATGGACTAGATGTGACGTTCCCTCGGGTTTTATTGGATTTTCACTTGTAAAATGTCAACATGTGCATGTGGTTTCCTACTGAGGGACTTTATCAGCCACTAATTTTATGGCAGTTTTCACCTGTCACTTTCGAACCTGCAAGTACTGGCTAAACGAGTTTTATTAGATGTTCATTAGGTCGTTGAAAACTTAAATATATTAGTGTAATTAGGCGATTAGGTATGAGCAAAATACGTATGAAGATACGTAAGATTAAATAAAATAAATTATAAATTCGATTTTGAATATTTATTTAAAATATTTGTATTATTAAATAAAAAAATATTTATTTTAAATAAAAATAAGTTAATTATCCGAAACTTACAAATATTATGAATTTGTTATAATAGGAATGAAACCTATGACCATCTAATTATATTAAATTATTCGAAATAATATAATAAAGTAAAGTTTTTTGATTTTTGGAAGACCTGTTTTGAACATATAAATGTGGTTCATCATCAGGACCAAATGAAGGTCGACCATGGCAAATGCTTAAATAGAAAGCAGTGTAGAGACATAACTTCAAGTAACGACTATATTTGAACAATATGTAAATTATGATATCAATTTATTAATATATGAAAAACAAATATTATTAAGTAACCACTATATTAAACCGCTAGTTTTTGGAAAATAATATTTAAATTAATTTATTAAAACCAAATATTACTAGTATCAAAATTAAGTGTCTATTGGTGAAAACAACAAGTCCTATCATAGCTTGAATTACATAGAGAAACAGAATATCTAAATCATTACATATCACATGATCAAGAGATTGAAGAATTCATTGGAGCAAGGCCCTAGCTCTTGTATTAGTTGGCGCAGAAGGCTTGAGTTCACATTGAAGACGAATTTCTATGTGAACCAAGTGCACATCCAAGCTAGCCAAATAGGAACGTTGGTGTCACTACACTCACTTAATCTCATTCACTGAAGAGATGATGTAATTTTGATTTATAATTTTGATTTATGTTCTTCTCGTCCAAAACCTGCCCAAAAGAGTTTTTTCATCTTCAAATGGAGGGTGATGGAGATTAGATACTAAGCTCTTTTTTCCCCTAGTATGATCAGGGTCAAGAACCTAATAGGCTACTTCCTCTAGGATTTGAGAGTGAGAGTATGCCTCACAATCTTTAGTGGTGAGGGTTCCAAGCTCATGAATTGCTTCATAGATGTCAAGAGGAGTTGCAAAGTGAAATATGGTCACGACTTTTGAGACCTAGGCCTAGGCATGTACTTGGACTTGCGAGCATCTACCCCCACCTCACCTACGAATATGAATGTGTTTTCCTATATCATAAAGACAAAACCAAGCAAGACAAATATCCTATGACAAACCTAGACGGACAACAAGGAAACTAAACATACCAAACCTGAAGAAGAGTGAGGCGAAACAAAATGGGGTGGCCCAAGCCAACAAGAAAAGAAAGGCCGCAACTTTAGGGACACGAGCATGCTCCTTTAGATAGGGTCACCTTCGCACCGAGAAGCCCTACAAAGAAAGTCACGTTGAACCCCACAAAATCTAAAAGAACAATGCCAAATTATTTGTTGTAATTTAGAAATTTAAGAAATTTGTTGTAATTTAGTTTTCCTGTTTTTAAGAAATTCGTCAGGAAAATATATTATATGGTTTTTAAATTTCTTGAATAATTAGGAAAACAATATGATAGTTCTAATTGGATGGTTCTTGATTTATTTTTTATTTAGTTAGTAATTAGGAAATTGCTTAAATATTTATTATTAGAAATTACAACATTAGCTACCATATTTTGATTGACCAACTAGAAATTTTAAGAGTTAGTTCTTATTTGCAACTTTTATAATACGATTCAAAACAATTTGACTTCCATTGAAGAGAAGTAGTTTCTACTAATCTCAATATCTAATTTTATTTGCAATTCCCATAATATGATTCAAAACATTTTTTTGAGTATTTGAGACTTTGAATGTCAAAATTGTTAATTTAAATTATTCAAACTTTAAGAAAATATATTTTTAATAATAATATAAGATGTATATTAATACTTTTTCCAGTATTGAATTTTAGATAATAATTTTTTTCCTTATCTAATCCAATTGAAACTTGGTAATTAAGGATAAAACCTTTCAATCAAACAATATTGTTGAAAAAACTTAACAATAAACTCCAACAACCAACCAACCAAATATCCTTATATACTATTGTAAATATTAACTCCAAATATTTCAATTCATTTGATATGATCCATGTTATATAATAATCAGATATTAACTTTAATTTTCTTTTATTCAAGAAAATAAAATTATTCAATATTGTAACTATGAGGATATAAAAAGATAAAATTATTCAATATTGTAACTATGAGGATATTAAAGGATAAAATTATTCAATTTTGTAACTGACGATTTAATCATATATAATTGGATTTTTGCTCTCCAAACTTGCGCTATTGACTTATATGAAATAAGCTTTTTTTCAAAAAAAATATTTTTATCCTTTTTTATATCTTTCATCAAATGTATATGAATTTCGAGATTATAAATTCTGATATCCATATAGATTGTAGATTATGAATTGGTATATCTTATTTAAAAAAAAATATACAAATCAAAATTTAAAAAAAGAAATTGATTTTCATTACCAATACTCCAGGACAGGAGCACGCTATGAAAAAAAACTGAATACGACAAACACATGATAATGGGACGTCAAGATTGACTCAAATTTTTAAAATGCATCTTCATATAAAATCGAATTGATTAACCCAATCTACATGATGTACGGTATCGTGGGTCTCGACCCTACGTTGATTAGCAGCGATTGTAGAACTGTCAAAGTACTGCATATTGTTTTGATCAGAACCAATACATCCATACTTTCTCGTTTCTGCTCCCACGTTGAACTCTTCCAGTACAAAATCTAAGGAAAAGGACACAGGAGCGAGCATATTACAGTGGGGGGACAATAGCTCGTTCAAGTCACATAAACTTTCGGCCATTGTGGCTGGATTTCCTGCAAATTGATTGCAATGTCAGGATTGCTGGTCCGCTGAATTGAAATTACTAATTTCTGTTTCAAGCAGATTAACATCTCCCAGATTCGCAACGGATGTGTGCTTTGGATGATTTTCTGCGATCGAATCCTCCACAAGTTGGTTACAAAATGACTGGGAGGAATTCACAATTTCTTGTTTTGTAAAAAAATTGAAGGAATGATCTGAACTTGTACAGTTACTGCAGGCAGAACTGTTGCAAGCATTTGGATTCACCATTTCAGTGTGTTCCACGGCAGTTTTTATTCTGACAGGTCTGGGTTTGATCGCGATAATTTTGAACGTTTTCTTTCTTTGAGATTCCTGTGGCGGCACCTTCTTTTGCAGATGAATGTTCCAGTGGTTCTTGATTTCGTTGTCTATCCGCCGAGGCAACCGTCCTGCTATCAGGGACCACCTGCATGGTAATGACGTAGTCAGAAATCAGCATTCTGAAAGTTGTTATCGATTAAATCATTTTTATTTCGATTGTCTATTTGTAAATATCTTGATTTCCAGATATATGGATCGATTAATTATTTTTATCGTTATGAGATTTTATACTCAAATTAAAATCAAAATTATTTTATTTTTTATTATTACTGTAATTTTTAATATTTATCAAATTTCAAAGCATTCTTTAAAAAAACAAGAACTCAATAATTTTTTCCGGTCTACACACCATAAATCCACATACCTGTTGCCAAGAAGGCGATGCATCGTAATAATAATGTCCTCCTCATCGATGGAAATATTACCACGTTTAATGTCGGGGCGGATATAATTTATCCAACGCAATCTACAACTCTTTCCACAGTGCTGAAGACCTGCAAATACAAATTCGCTCCGCTTATTTAACCCATCAATACCTATTTAAGAATGTATCAATACACTACTATTGCAGGTTTGTTGGGACTCACATGCTCTTTGGGGGAGATCTCTCCATCGTCCAGCGCCATGAATTCGAATGTAGTCGCACAGAATCATATCCTCCTCGGCTTTCCAGGGCCCTGATTAAGCCCTTGTTTTGAGCAGCAATGAGCTCTACCCGTCTTAGATATATTCTCTTCTGCAACTCCACATCTGACGATCTGTTCTCCTGGCTCCCGCCTGGTCGCTTGTCTTTTGTTGGACCTTAGACTATATATCGAAAACAGACTTAGCTTCACCTGCCCACAAAGATTACTGCGTAAATCTTCGGCTAGTGAAGAGCGGCATATGACCCATAAATATTCCAAACAGCATCTCCTTGCAGACATAGTATTTGTGTGCATCATTATGTAGATTGCAGATTTTGAGTATATGTAGGAATCAGATTTTGAGTATATGTAGGGTAAATGTTGATTTTCTGAATATTTGGCAATTTGAAGTACATAATCACGGTTAATTATTTAATTTTTGATTGCGCCTAGGTCAGTCTGAGAGCAGATATGCCCCAGTAAGAGAGGAAGAGGTATTAATTGTTGATTTCTCTCCTAAATATTAAATTTGAGGATATTCCCAAAATTTGTAATTGACATAAATTGAGTATGGAAATTTGATAGATATAAACAAATTGATAAAGGTTATTATAAAATTGAGTTTATCAGATTTTACAATATTCTATTCTAAAATATGCACGATAAAAATAGCTTATCAACACTTTACGCCAATTTTCTATATAAACAAAAGGAAATTTAAGTTAGGTGGAGCTTCTTCTTGTTTGATGAGATCAAGTTGTGAGTTGAGAGAAAAATCAATGCTTAGCAAATCAGGTTTATTAAGCAAAAATAAAAGAAGGGTAGAAAGAGAAAGGGTTTCATTATAAGAGAGTACCACAATTGATTAAGCAAAAGAGAGGAAGCTTAGAAAGCGAAAGAGCCTCACAATAAGAGTGCCTCAATCCAAACTAATGAAGGGCATTTAAGCTTTCACTCAACAAGATAGCTTTAAAATGATGGAGTACAAGCTTCTCACAACATGAAACATACAACTCTACTTCATAAAGATACTCTAAACTATAACCTTTATCAATTCTACCTGCTATGTCAGACATACCGTAGATGTTCCTAGAATCTAAACCACAGATAAAAATTGTATAAATATGAAAAATAATAACTTAGAATACAAGGTTACCTATTCCAATGAGTGAAGCAACTAGCACCATGTTCTTCCATTTAGTTGAGTGAATAAACTAGCACCATGTTCTTCCATTCATTCTAACTTCGGATCCAAAGGAACATGACAACTCTTTATATAAATGAAAAACCACTCAAAGAAACCTCTAGAAACTATGGGTAAGTAAAAATAATAGTCATTGTCTGATCTGAATTGGTTCCACAGAAGACTGTCAAAGAACCATGACTGGATTAGGTTGGGACAAATCTCAATGAATTTAGAACCGTAATCAAAAACACCCCTGAACCAATGGCAATGGAAGCCAGCATGGAACGACGAGGACCTCGGTCAAAGTGCGTTGACCGAGGCCCATGGAGATTGCGCGAGAGGTCAAAATAGCCCCTGGCAACACCGGATTGGGAAAATAAGGTGGTTTCAGGGCCAAAGTGGGGGAAGCCTGAGCACACGGAGGAATGGCAAATCAGAGAACTGCGGGCGAAAAGGCAAAATCACTAAACGTACAAAGGCAGGACCCATGCTTTAGAAACTAGCGGTATTGATCGGGGCGCCCTCAAACGGTATACGGTTTTGGACAAGAGCAAAGCGATCCCATACATCGATCGACGCATGGCAGGCAAGGGTGAGAGAAAACCGCCGTTGATCGCACGTTATCGATCAAGCAAGTCAACCGCTTGGGACGTGTGTATGGCGTCGGATCTGGAGACCCCAGATCGGATGGTTGAGATCAAGCTCGATGGAGGAAGTGGAATCGATGAAGGAATATGCCAAAATTTGTAAAGGTTTGGAATCTGTTTGACCGCCACGGTGAAGCAAAGATTTCATCCACGATGAAACTGAAGAAATGAACTGATGAAGCAGGCTGGTACTGTTCAGAGGAGGACACGTGGCCACTCCCAGAGCATTCATGCTGACGCCGAACAGGGAACTCTAAGCGTAATTGCATAAGGTGAATCGACAGAGGTGGAAGAGGAATTGAACAAGCATTGGACCGAATGAATAAAACCATGAATAGCGAAGAAAATACACAGTGAAATCAGAGAGATGAAGAAAGACCAAAATTCGGAGGGGAATATGGAATACACAGAGAAAGAAGACAGTGAAGCAAAAGTAGAAAGAGATAGAGGGCCGAGCTGACCAGCGGCAACATCGAGCACCAGAGCTTGAGAGATTGAAGCCATCCCATAGAGGAGTCTATTCGGACTGAGCACCACATTTGGCTCTTTCCACTGTAGACCTGAAGGTCATAGAGCTAGTAGGAAGAAGAAGTCTGTGTGCTCAAGTGGCTTGGGGAATCCAAGAACCACCCTGCCAAGAAAACCTGCTTTAGGAGAACTCACATTGAGTCCCTGCATTGTAATTCTCTTCTTAAAGACACAATAAAACAGGCCACCAATGGAGTTGGACCAGAGACGTAGCCCTGGAGAATAAGGTGAACTCCCTATTAACATTCTTGTGTCTTTGTGTTTGCTTACTGTATTTCTCTGTTGTCTTTCAATTTTATTGTTTGTATATTGACAATCTGATCGATCCGTTGCTTCAATAACACAGAACACACAACAAGAAATGAGTCTGTAATACCTTTAAACAATAAATCTTTAACTGATGTCACTCATAGGGTGAATATCAGATCAAGTGTTATCAAAGCTTTAGGCTGTAAGATTAGACAAACTTGTGTTGGTTTAGCTGTTGAATGGTCAGTAGATCAAAGCTCAAATTAGGAGAAGTAGAGTTGGTCGAAACTAATCCTGAAATTAGGAGAGTCTTTTCTCGGAAGACAATGTCAGAGGAAGGTTCTATGGGGCGAGACTCTCAATTCATAGAGAGTTTCCTAGCTATCAAGTCTATGGTAGAGGAAATGTATAGGGACTTTAGAAAGCATAAGGATGAAGATTCATTAGGTTCTAAACAAGATAAAGAAGAAGATGAGTCTCATTCCCATGACCACTCAAAAGGAAAAGGGAAAGAGGAAAACTTCTCACACCTCCTAATAGCCCTGTGCATAATAAGAAAGTATATTTGATTAAGCTAGATGTTAAATTTGATTTTCCTATATATGATGGAGAGCTAAATGATGAAAAGTTGGACAATTGGATTAGAAAAATTGATGTGTATTGCGGAGTGCAACACATCAACTCAGACAAGAGTAAAATTTAGCTGGCAAGCCTACACCTAGGAGGCACTGCCTTGGTTTGGTGGGAAGGTAGAAACAAAGTTCATATGAAGAAACATGGTAAGACCATCTCCGTCTGGAGTGAATTTGTTTCTGTAGTCAAGAAGCAGTTCTATCCATTGGCCTACATGCAACAAGCCATGATGAGTTGGCATACTCTTTTGTAGTTGAAAGGGCAACGTGTACAAGGGCATACTCAAGAGTTCATAAAGAGAGCATTGATGTTGGGCATCACATTAGACTCACCAGAGACTCTTTTGAAGTACATTAGTGGTATACACAGCTACACGAGGCATACCATTTTCATGTTTAATCCCACTAGTATAGATGAGGTATCTGTACATGCTACTCATCTAGAAGCTAGAGGAAAGAATGGAAATCTAGAAGTTATGGTACCATCCCAACCCACTGTAAGCAAGAGCAAGGAGAAAAGAAAGCAGAAGTGGAAATCAAGGAAGGCTAACATTGCATAGAAAGGCAAAGCTTCATGCACTCACTGTAAAAGGGAGGGGCATGATGATGAGCGATGTTTGATTCTGCATCCAGAGCTGAGACCTAAGAAGTTCGAGGGCAAGAAGAAGAAGATTGCTGCAGCTATTCAGAAAGATTTTGGGTCAAACATGGGAGATGAAACAATCGTTGTAGCCACAGGTATAAGAGGTAAGAATTTTGAAGCATTTACTAGTAATTCTGCTCGAACTATTATTGATGAAGAACATGAGAGAAAAAGACATGAGCTTTCTCATATTCGAGTTATTTCCAAACATCAAAAGATTAATACTTTGTTTGATAGTGGATCACAAATAAATTTGATTTCTGAAGCAATTATAAGTAAATTGGGATTAGCAACTACACCTCACAAGAAACCATACCCATTAGGATGGTTGAATGATAAAGCACAACTACAAGTGACTAGACAGTGCAAACTCAAGTTTTCTTTTGGATCGGCATTTGTAGATGAGGTTGAGTTAGACATAATTCCTTTGGATATGTGTGGAATTGTTTTAGGAAGTCCTTACTTGTATGATAGAAAGACTATTTTCTATCGAGCTGAGAACAAGTATCTACTTGTTAAATATGGAATCGAATACTTTGTAAGAGCTCACAAGCTCAAGAATAATTACACTCTCATAAATTCTGGGCAAATGAAAAGAATGATAAATTCATGCAAACAATTCTTACTAATGGTTGTAAAGGAAAAGAAGCCTGATAAAACCAATGTATTTGAGGATTGTAATGCTTAGTAGCAAGCTGATATACAAAATATTGTTTCAGAGTATGATGTCCTGTTTCAGGAACCTAAAGGTCTACCCCCAAAAAGGAAATAGTACATGATATTATTTTGCAGTAAGATGTTCCATTGCCTAACATTGGGATGTATAGGTTATCTGCTTTAGAGAATGTTGAAATCAAGAAGCAAGTGCAGGAGTTGCTTGAGAAAGGATTCATCAGGCCTACACATCAGCATGTAGGTCACCAATTGTTTTGGTTAGAAAGAAAGATGGCTCGTGGAGAATGTGCATTGGTTACCGAGCACTGAATAAGATAACAATAAAAAATCGCTATCCCCTTCCTCGCATAGATGATCTTTTAGATCAATTAAAGGAAGTTGTTTATTTCACCAAGCTGAATTTGCACAGTGGATACCATCAGGTCAGAGTTACAGAGCAAGATGCATGGAAAACTGCTTTCAAAACAAAGCAAGGATTGTATGAGTGGCTAGTTATGCCTTTTGGCTTAACCAATGCTCCTGCTACTTTCATGAGATTAATGAATGAAGTACTCAGACCTTTTCTTAATGATTTTGTTATTGTTTATTTGGATGACATTTTGATTTTTAGTAAAACATGGGAAGAACACTTAAAGCATGTTAAACAGACATTAGATGTTTTGAAAAGAGAAACACTCTATGTTAAACTCTCAAAATGTGAATTTGGAAAAACATCTCTAAATTATTTGGGTCATATAACAGGGAATGGTGAATTGAAAATAGATCCCTCTAAAGTGGTAGTCATTGTAAACTGGCCTAAACCCAAGTTTGTTATAGAAGTGAAAAGCTTCTTAGGAGCAGCACAATATTGGAGGAAGTTCATTTCTAATTTTTCCTCAATTGCAGCTCCCTTACATACTTTGACAAGATTGAACAAGGTGTTTCAGTGGGGAGGAAAACATTAGAATGTCTTTGACGCCTTGAAAGAAAAGATTAGTACAACACCTGTACTAGCACTGTCTGATCTACAAAGACCGTTTGAAATCCAAACTGGTGCCAGTGACTATGCTATGGGAGCAGTGTTGACACAGCACGGTAAACCCATATGTTATCATTCTGAGACTTTTCATCCTACAGTGGTTAACTATCCTACCTATGATAAAGAATTGTATGCATTAGTTCAGAGTGTGAAAAAGTGGAAACATTACTTAATGGGCAAAGAGACAGTAATACATATTGATCATTAACCACTTTAATATCTACACTCCCAAACTAAGTTGCAGCAATCAAGACATTACAAATGGATGGGTTTTCTACAACGGTTTCATCTAGTCATCAGATATAAAAGGGGCATACATAACAAGGTTGCAAACATCTTATCTAGACCCATTATAAATGCATCTACCATACTTAAACATAATTCTGTGATACATGAAAGCTACATAGAATAATATGCTCAGGATATGGACTTCAAAGATGTATATGCAACTTTGAGTCAAGGCAAAAAGGTAGAAGAATTGGACTATCATGTGAAGGACCAACTCTTATATCATTGTGGGAAACTTTGCATTCCACAAACAGAGAGAGTAAAGATAATTAGAGAGGTACACACTTTTCTGATATCAAGTCACTTTGGGGTAAGTAAAACAGTTGCACAGCTGCAAAGATTTTGTTATTGGTTGAAAATGAATGAGACAGTTTCCAGATATGTAAGAGGATGTACTATGTGTGCTAAAAGCAAGCCCAGCAATAGAAAACTAGGCTTGTACACTCCTTTACCAATTCCTTCTCACCCTTGGGAAAGTGTTTCCATGGATTTTGTTGGAGGACTGCCTAGATCTAGGAAAGGTCATGATTATCTATATGTGGTTGTGGATAGGTTCAGCAAAATGTGTATTTTGATACCTTGTAATAAACATATTACAGCAGAACAAACTGCAAAATTATTCTTTGAACATGTATGGGTTCATTTTGGATTACCTACTTCTATTGTATCTAATCAAGACACCCGATTTGTGGGGAAGTTTTGGTCAAGTCTATGGGAACTGATGGACACCCAATTGAAGAAAAGCACATCTTTTCATCCACAAACCGATGGCTAGACAGAAGTAGTTAACATGACAGTGAACCAGTTACTCTGGGGACATTGCAGCAAACAATCTAAGCTTTGGGACGAACATTTGTGTTATGTGCAGCATGCTTACAACAGAGCCAAACACTCTTCTACACAAAGATCTCCTTTTGAGACCTGTTTTGGTTTCACACCAAGGTCACCTTTGGATTTTGTCTTTGGCAAAGATACCATGGTCAATGGACACAGTGATGTAGACAAGGCAAGTAGGTTCATTGAACATATCGAGGAGATCCACCAGGTAGTATAGGAACAGTTGGAAAAGAACCAAGCCAAATACAAGGCTAGGGATGACAAGCATCAGATGGCGCATAGTTTTCAAGTTGGAGACCAGGTCTGGCTGTATATCAGTAAGGACAGGATGCAAGGTGAAAGTAAAAAGCTAAAGCCTATTAGGTATGGACCTTTTAGGATACTTGAAAAGATTGATGAAAATGATTTTCACCTTGATCTACCAGCTTACATGCACATCTACTCAGTTGTAAATATAGATTGCTTGAGATTGTTTGAACCTTCAATGATTGAGGACCCTGAAGAGCAAAGTCAATTTCCTTCTATTGATGACCTGCTACCTGAATATCTTAATAAATTGCAGGAAGACACAGTCTTGGATAGGAAGGTAGGGACGATGCGCAGAGAAGATGTTGAGTACCTCAGAATTGGACTTAAAGGTTCAAAGCCGAGCAGTGCAAAGTGGATTGAGATTTGACAAGTGAGATAGTAGTGTCGTCACTTAGTCGATGCTTGAAAGAAAACCAACTTTTGGTCGTCCAAAATACTTTTCAGTGGGAAGGCCGTGATCCGAATTAGATCCATAGAAGACTGTCAACAAACCATGATTGTATAAAGTCACGACAAACCTCAAAGAATTAAAAACTGTGATCAAAAACACCCTTGAACTAGTGGTAAGGGCAGCCGGCGTGGAACGACGAGGACCTCGGTCAAAGTGTGCTGATCGAGGCCCATGGAGACTGCACGGGAGGTCAAAATAGCCCCTAGGAGCCCTGGATCAAGAAAATAAGGTGGTTTTTGATGCTTAGCACTAATCGCGCATCGTTGGGCAAACAGGGCCAAAGTGGGGGAAGCCCGAGGAAACGGAGGCATGGCAAACTGGAGAACCACAGGCGAAAAGGAAAAAGCACTAAATGTACAAAGGTGGGACCCTCGCTTTGGAAATCGACAATATTGATCGGGGCGCCCTCAAATGATAAACAATTTTGGACAAGAGCGGAGCGATCCCATACATCGATCGATCTGTGGTAGGTGGAGGTGAGAGAAAACCACCGTTGATCACCAGTTATCGATTGAGCAAGTCAATCGCGCGGGACGTGCGTATGGCATCTGATCTGGAGGCCCTAGATTAGACGACTGAGATCAAGCCCGATGGAGGAAGCAGAATAGACGAAGTAATATGCCATGATTTGTAAAGGTTTGGAATCTGTTTGACCGCCATGGTGAGGGAAAGACTTCATCCATGATGAAACTGAAGAAATGAACTGACGAAGCAGGCTGGCGTCGTTCAGAGGAGGACACATGGCCACTCCTTGAGTGTTCATGCTCGCGTCGAACAGGGAATTCCAAGCGCAACTGCAAAAGGTGAATTGACAGAGGCAGAAGAGGAACTGAACAAGCATTGGATCGAATGACTAAAAACCATGAACAACGAAGAAAATACACAGTGAAATTGGAGAGATGAAGAAAGACCAGAATCTTGAGGGGAGGACGAAATACACAGTGAAAAAAGACAGTGAAGCAAAAGCAGAAAGAGACAGAGGGCTGAGATGACCAACGACAACATTGAGCACTAAAGCTTGAGAGATTCAAGCCATCCCATAGAAGAGTTTGTCCGGACTGAGCACCACATTTGGCTTTTTCCACTGTAGACCTAAAGGTCATAGAGTTGGTAGGAACAAGAAGTCTGTGTACTCAAGTGGCTTGGGGAATCCAGGAACCACCCTGCCAAGAAAAAATGCTTCAAGAGAACTCACATTGAGTCCCTGCATTATAATTCTCTGCTTAAAGACACAATAAAACAGGCCACCACTAGAGCTGTACTGGAGATGTAGCCCTGGAGAATAGGGTGAACTCCTTATTAAAATTCTTGTGTCTTTGTGTTTGCTTACTATATTTCTTCGTTGTCTTTCCATTTTATTGTCTGTGTATTGGCAATCTGATTGATCCGTTGCTTCAATAACACAGAACACACACCAGCACATGAGTCTGTAGTACCTTTAAACAATAAATGTTTAACTGATGTCACTCATAGAGTGAATATCAGATCATTGTCAAATCAGCTGGCAAAAGCCATAACATCTAACATCCTCCCCTGCCTCATGAAACATGACAACCATACAATAATTCAATGGTTTGCATGGAAAAAGAGTAAAAAAAATGCTTTCTTGGCCTCCATACAGTAATTCCTGCATACATGCATAGGTCAAGTCCTCATAGGAAATTAAGAAGCGGGTGATTTTCCAATCATATTTGTGAACCCATGCGCCCATCATGACTTTTCTCCCATGCAATGATCAGCGTGGAGACCAATTCAACGACAACCTTTGTGGTATCGAGATTATATGTTGTTGAATGAGATCCTAAAAACTCGCATGGTGGGCTAATGAAATATCGTTGTAATTGTGGATATATATATATATATATATAATAATATATAATATATTAATATATATATAATATATTATATAGTATATATATATTGGATTAAAATTATTAAGATATTTTGATGAATACAAGATTATTGCAACAACATAGAATGAGTTCATTTGAGCTTCATACACATTTAGGTCCACAAGATCAACCTGTCTCTAAGAGAGGTATATTGAGATAAAGGAGAGCTATGCATGATATGATGTTTTCCTAGATTATTTAGCATATTCTTTATCATTTTCACTTAGTTATTTGCAACATATTTATGTGTGTTTTCATGAATGGAAAGGAGTACATTTTTTAGCCATACACAGGTCTTCCGTTTCCACTAAAAGTTGGTTGAAAAGATGTGCATCCATGTATAGAATGCACTCATTCCTCCGTCCATGTATAGAGATGAAATGTGACATGGACCATCCATGTATAGGTTGTTATATGATGATTACTACAACCATGTATTTACC
Organism: Pinus taeda; assembly: GCA_000404065.3. Classification (NCBI taxonomy): domain Eukaryota; kingdom Viridiplantae; phylum Streptophyta; class Pinopsida; order Pinales; family Pinaceae; genus Pinus; species Pinus taeda. The sequence goes on from APFE031108873.1 coordinate 33,781, forward strand.
ATTGTATCATCATTATGTATTGGTTGAGATTCTAGTCTTTAGTATGATGATTCATCACGATGATAGGCTTGTTATATAGGACTATCATGAGTCTATTTTGCAGCCATATATATGGGCTAATGATGATGTAATATTCATGATGTATCATGTATTTGAGTTATTGGTCCATAGATAGCACTGTAAATTTTGAAACGAGAACTATGAACTCAAAATAAGAACTCTAGCAAAAAAACCCCAAAAGCATGAAAAATAGTGCTAAAAACGAAAAGAGTTGATGTTGGAATAACACTTTCTTTTTTCTAGGGTAAATTTTGAACATGTTTTAAAAATGGTAGTGAAAACCAATTTTTTGTGCAAAAATTGTGCAAATAACACCCTCAAAATGAAAGTGTTGATGCTGCAATACCAATTTTTTTCCTAGGGTAAATTTTCAACATTTTGAAATAATGGCATAAAAGATTTTATGCATGATCTGTGGGAAAGAATTTAAATTTCAAAAGAATAATGAAACATAATAAAAACAAAAAAACAAAAATTAAAACAATGAAAAAAAATTTAACAAGATGAAATTAAAAAATATGATGAAAAGCAAAAAAAAAATTTAATATTAAAAAAATCAATCATAAGAAATGTTAAAAAAAAGAAATATAAGTATTAAAAAATAAAAAAAATATTTATAATAAACGAAGAAATAATAAGGAAAAACATATTTTCAAAAAAAATTTGTAATCTTTTTTTATCTTGTAACCATAGAAAAAAATTTGGAAAAAAAAAAAACAATTTAAAAACTTATAAATAAGCAAAAAACAAAAAATTTACAAAAACAATTAACAGAAAATAAAAAAAATAAATTGAAAATAAAAACAAACTAGATTAAAAAAAAAAAAATTAACAAATTAAAAAAACAAAAAAAAAATTTAAAAACTTTACTAAAATTAGATTAAAAAACACTTAAAATCTAAAAAAACAAAAACATACTCAAATTAAAAAAGAAAGATAAAAGATTTAAAAATATATATATTTTTGAAATTTAAAAAAAACCATAAAATATTTAAATTAATTTAATATATTATTAATGGGGTATTATAATATTATATTTTGATTTAAAAAAATCTTGTTTAAATTTTTTATAAAAATATATATTTTAGAATTATAATATATATATAATATATATAGTATATATATACTATATATATATTCGATAATAGAGAAAGCATTTAAAATTTTTAACAAAATATATATTTTTGATTCAAAAAAAAAGAAAATTGTGCCCTGCTACCTGCGCCCCCACGGGTTGACGGGTGATGGTAGGTTGATTCTCAGAATAAACTTGCCATCACCCATGGTGGTGTGGCCCGGGCAGCAGTAGGTCGATTCTCAGAATTAACCTGTCATTGCCTGAGCCGCGACCCCACGGGTGGCTAGGTGGTGGCAGGTCGATTTCAACCACCTGGGCCGCGCCCCTAGAGGTGGCCAAGCGATAGCAGGTTGATTCTAAAAATCAACTTGCCACCGCTCGCCCACCCAAGTCGAGCGCCCATAGGTGTGGTAGGTTGATTTTCGGAATCGACCTGCCACCTCCCAGGTAGCTGGGCGGTGGTAAGTCGATTCTGGGAATCGATCTGCAACTCCGTCACCACCCAGGGTCGCGCTCCCATGAGTGATTGGGCGGTGGTAGGTCGATTTCCAGAATCAACTTGCCATCGCCCGACCACCACTGGGGGCATGACCTAGGTGGTCAGGTGGTCGCCGAGTGGTGGCAGGTCGATTCCTAGAATCAACGCCACTGCCTGGCCACCCTGTAGGGACGGGCTCAGGTGACCGGCCATGGTAGATCGAGTTCTGTGAATGCAACCTCCACCTGCCCGACCACCGTGGGGCGCACCTGGGTAAGCTGAGTTGGTGGCAGGTCGTTCTGAGGAAGGTGCAAAGTTTTTTTTTACATCAAAAATGATATATTTTGTTAAAATTTTAAATGGTTTTTTTTTCCAATCGAATATATTTATTGTGGTTAAAAAAATTTTAAATGGCTTTTTCTTAAATCTAAAATTAATTTTTTATAAAAGATTTAAAAGGCTTATTTTATATATATATAGAAAATTTTAATTGTTGTCTTTTTATATTTTAATTTGAGTAATATATATATATATATTTTAGTGTATTTCTAAATATTTTTAATTTAAATTTTAGTAATTTTTATTTTTGATTTTTATGTTCTTTTAATTTTGATATTTTTTTTTAAATTTTGATTTGTTTGGTATTTTTATTTTTTATTTTTTTTCGATTTTTTTATGGTTTATTGATTTTTTTTTTCACATTTTTTTTATGTTTTTTTTGTCTTTTATATATATATTTTTATATATTCTTTTTAAAGTGACCAACATTTAAAAAAAGAAAAATAAGACAACTAGAAAAATTGTAAGTAATTATGATTTCAAAAAACTTTGGGCATAAAATTTTTTTAAGTGTCAAAAAATATAACATTTAATAAAAATATCGTCACTTAATACATAAAAAGATTTAAAATGTGAAAAATAAACCCTCTAAAAAAAGTTTGATGCTGCATCAACACTTTCAAAATTAGCATGAAAATCACTAACATTCGAAAACAAATATTAATATTTGATACATAAGAAAATTTAAAGTATCAAAAATATGTTCCGAAAAAAGAAGAAGTGTATTCTGCGTCACCACTTTTCAAAATCAGTTGAATTTTTTGCTACCTCAACGAAATGGGTAATCATATTAGTTCTTGTTTCAAAGTTTACATTGTTAGAGCATGATCATAGCAGCTATGTATTTATTGACATATTCATGTAAAATGCTCATGAAGCCATGTACTTGTATTTTACTATCTTTTGGGTCTTATAGCCATGAGTCATGAGGTCATGTTATGGTCATATGGGAGAATGTATGAGGTCTTGTGTTGCTGCTACATCGATTTATTTATCATTTTATATGTCATATGAGTCATGGTCATGTGGAGTCTCGCTCCAAAAGGCGCTTCTATGTGTCAAGGAAGCATTGCTTATAGTGGAAGAAACCACTACAGGTTGGAGATTGCATGTGTTCAGGGGGAGCATCTATTTGGTCTTGTTCATGGGATGCCTCATATGATGCTATGACATTTGGGGTTATTCATATCATGTCATGTTTAGAGATGTTTGGAGGTTGCTGTAATCTGGTTTCTATGGACAGTGATTGATTAATGCTCATGTGCATATTGTTGCATATACTTGATGTTGCTCATGGTTGCATATTATGAGGATGGTGTATATCATGATTGTATGGTTTCCTCATGTTGGCATATTGATGCTTGTTGTTAGAGGTTGATGGTTGGTATGATTCTCTAGATGATGATTGGTTCATTTGTTGCTTGTTTCTACTGATGTGGAGAGACATGGACGTTTGTTGACATACATCAATTTTCACCCATCTTGACATCAATTGTTTCATCGTTTGTGCTTCAATTCTTGTTGTCTATTCATATGGATTTGACCCTTTTTCATTGATGTCTAGGTCAATTTGGAAATGACACTAGGTATACATGTTTGATCCACTTGCAGATGTGTCAGAGGCTATATCAGAGGTTTGAAGGCTTGTACAGATGCTAGAGAAGGTGATCTAACAGGTGGCAAAGGTTCTAAGCTGAAGAATTGATGTTTTTCTTCATCGTTAGCCCCAGTTGCATGGAGCCAAGCCTATGGGAGTGGCTGAAAGGCTCTAGTCGCTAGAAGATAGGCTTATAGGAGTCACTAAAGGTTCCAGTCAAGGTAATCTAGTGTTATGCATGCGACTAAAAATTTTCACGAGATATTCTTTGCATTTCTTGTGCAAATTGGAAGAAAATTAACAAGGAAAATCCTAGATGCTTCCAAAAAAAGTTGTAAACGTCGGAAATGGTTTAAAAAGGTACTCCAATGATGTGAAATCATTTAGTTCCCAAGTAGTGGTATTAGTGTATCGATTTGTTTCAATTTCTGCAACCTTGATCCTAGCCCCAAGCTCTATTTCACCCTACATGTTTTATATTCATCATTTTGGAGCTTGTTTTTAGTTAGTTCAGTGTGTGAGTGATTGAATGAAGGATGCATTGAGCAAATAGGCTTCAGACTAAGGTGTGAGGATAGATTCTTCAGTATATCATTGTTTGAAGGATTTATAGTGAGCACTGAGCAGAACTGAAGCATGTTACAGAATACATTAGATTTGATGTTGCTAGAGTAGAAATTGTTTGGAGTGCTTTTGTATGCTACTGGATAGTGTTTTTTGTTGGTGACTCTCATACTTGTTTTTGTAGGAGTTGCTGATGCATTTTTCACATAGCCATAGTTTCTTATGATGTTATTTTTAGTATGCAACATTATATTGATGTGAGGGTTTGATAGTATTCAATTTTACTATGACAACTATTTTTCTAGTTTGGAGAGAACATATGTTTGTGGTATTTTTATTTTATAGATATGATGATGTCTTGTTGCTAGAAATAGTATTGAAAATATGAATTGGTGTGAGCATAAAGTATTGAGATCCAATTTGAAAATAGATGAAAGTAGGTTTGCATATAGTAGAGGAGTAGTGACTTCATGGATGTGGAGCAGTGATTGCAAAGTTTCAGTGAAAGCAACAACTTCTCAATCTAATGGTAGTTGGATACTCCAATCGGATTTGGGAGAGGATCAATTGATCATGGTGGATTTCAATGGATCGTAGTCTATAAATTTGTGGAGAATATAGACTTCTGAGCTGATCAATAGAATCAAGTCTCCAGGATGATCAAATTCATTTGATCGTATATTAGGTTGAGTCTTCATGCTAGTGGGAGTTAGAAAATCTATCTAAAAGACATATTTTACTTTATAGAAGATTCAGAGTAGCACAACAGTAGAAAGGGTGGTTTTTTTCCTCGCAAAGGGCTTTCCACCAGATATCTTGTGTCTCTTATGTGGATTTGTTTTTTATGTGTTGATCATTGTTTCTCTCATGGTGATATTATTTTAACTTCTTATATGCTTTATATGCATGAGATAATATCATGTGTTGTTGGTTAACATATGTGATTTAGTAAATGAAGTAATAATTGGTGAAATTTGGTAATAAGTCACATTATTGATTCACCCACCCTCCCAGTAGTGCTCAATGGTTTCTAATAAAGGAAAGTGAGCCAAAGGTTAAGACATTATCCACAAAAAGGAGATGTGAAGTAAAAAAAATTTATGCAACCTCAAACCCTTTGAAAATACTTATAGATATAGATTCAATGATGAACCTATTTAGACCTTTAATGACCAATAGAAAATAGAGGTGAGCCAGGGAGAAGCCCCACCTTAATTCACAAGAAGCTCTTGAAAAATGGGAGGGAACTCCATTGGTAATCATAGTGAAATATGTTGATCCTAAGCGGAACATATTCCAAGAAAGAAATGAAATGTCAAGACCAATTTTCTAAAGAACCAGTTTAAGTAAGCCTCATTCAACCTTGCCATAGGAATTTTCAAGATCTAATTCGAGAGTAACATTAGATAGGATTCTTTTCCTAATGGAGTGAAGACTTACTAAGAGATACCAATTTCATCGTAGATTTGTCTATTCTTAAGGAAACCCACCTGTTCATTAAACATGAATTTGGATAGGACATCCTTTAAATGATTTGCAATAATCTTCAAGATTAATTTATATAGGGAATTGCACAGGTAAATCAGATGGAAATAATTAAAGTAGGAAGGATTAACCTCCTTAGGAATTAAAGCAAAAAATGTTGCATTTAAATTCCCTAGAATAAGTGCTTTCATCCTGTATCCTTCAACAACTTTGGCCAAATATAGAACCACTAGCTCAAAAAAGGAGAGAAAGAGATCCATGAAGTACCCATCAAGCCTTGATCTCTTGTCCCTAGGCATCAAAGTGAGGGAGTCATATATTTCCTTTAAAGAGAATTCATTGTTGACATGTGTTAGCTCCTAATCAGAGAAAAAATGAAGGAAAACCATAAGCACCTTCATGTGTGCCTCCGGGCTTGTAGAAGAACCATTATACAGCTTTTCAAAGAAGCTAGTTCCTTCCTTCGAGAGTTCATCAAAGGACAAAATAATAGATCTATTATAATCAGAAGTGACCCCCCAAATATGATTAACACCCTTCCTATGATTATCATATTGGTGAAAACACTTAATGTTTTGATCCCCCTTAGTTATCCATATGGCCCTACACCTTAATCTCTAATTCGTGTCTTCTTCTTTCATAATCATAGATTTCTTATCTTCCAAAGATTTAACCAATAAGGTCTCATGATCAATTAGAAACCCTTTAGCTGATAAAAATAGATCCTCATTCTTCCTCTCTATCTCCCAAATCTCCTCGTGGGAATCTTTTTTTTTGCTCAAAAGCCCAAATGGAAACTTTGGTCTTAATAAATTTTAGATTTTCCACCATTTTATGGATCATCGACACTTGAGACCTCAGGTTGATATGGGACCATTTTTCCTCCACTAGCTCTAAAAAGGATTTTTCCTTTGACCAAGCTCTGTTTTAGGATTTTTAGCAACAAAACTCCTTAACTCAAAGGATGAGAAAGTATGGTGCAAGATGAAACTGAAGTTATTGAATATAACATGTGGAAAAAATAACTTAAAAATGGGAATTCAGTTTGTAATACTCACTAAATTTCTTAAAACGTTATTTTCATATATAATTGAATTCATGAATCCAATCTATGTGATGTGTGACCTCGTGGATCTCGACCCTCTGTTGACCATCAACCATTATAGAAATGTGAATGTACTACATATTATTTTGATTAGAACCCACACCTTCATAATTTTATTGTTTATGCTCCCATGTTTAACTCTTCTAGTTCAAAATATTTCAAGGAAAAGGACATAGGGGTGTGGATATTACAATCAAGAGACAATATCTCATCCAAAACACACTAATTTTCAACCATTGTGGTTAAAATTCCTGCAAACTTAATGCAATCTTCAGATTATTGAATTGAAATTTATAAGTTTTTTTCTTCAATCATATTAACATCTCCGAGATTCGTAATGGTCATGTTCTCTAGATGATTTTTTGTGATTGGATCCTCCACAAGTTGGTTACAAAGTGACTTAAGGTGAAGAGGAATAAATAGTGTAACAATGTCATGCACCATAGAGGAACATAAATACATGTCCATCTAAAGAAATAACCAACTCTTATCTTAGTGTAAAACATGAAACTCTTGATTGCAAAGACCATGACTTAGTGAATACTGTGTTCACTGGGGAGAACCTTGAAGGAAAAACAATAGAGTTCTGGTTCTAGGGTTTAACTAAGCGAGGGATGGAAGGAAGCAGGTACCTAAGGAGACATAGGGAGGAGGGAGCTCCACTCCCTCCTACAGTAATATGGTAGGAAACAGAGGGAGAGGAGGGAAAAAGAACAGACCTCCACAACCCTTGGAGGTGAAGAGAAAAAATATTGAAACTAAGAAGGCAGAAGGCAGCAAAACCCATGTAGATCAAGGGGCCCATGAAGAAGACTATCAGGAGGAAAAAGAGGAAGACAGAGGTCAGGGATCAAAGAACAGAGCCAAAATGGGGCTCTGTAAACCCAAGAACATATCTAAACCTCAGGTTATTCTGAATGATCCAGCTCTGCAAGTGCATAGGGATCACATGGCAAACTATGCCATCATATAAAAATTCATGGGAATCTGGCCATCAAAGAAACCATTGTACACATGGATAAAATAAAACTGGAAGCCAAAGGGGGATTAAAATATACATCTTGGATCCAAAGGCTTTTTTACTGTGGTGCTTACAAATATGGAAGACAGAGACAAGATTTTTGAAGGAGGGCCATACTTCTTTGTAGTTGTTGGTCTCTATATGCGGCCATGGACGATGAACTTCATGCCAGAATGAGAAACCTTGACTTCGGTACCGGTATGGATTAGACTATACTCCTTACCTTTAGATTATTGCATGCCAGAGTCTTTAAAAGCTATAGGCAATAGATTAGGTCATTTCTTAAAAATTTCAGAAGCGAATCTATGGGGAAAATATACATCCTATTCCCGTATATGTGTGGAGATGGACCATTCAGGTGCCCTTCCAAATTAGGTCATTCTAGAAGTCTATGACGAGGAATGAGTTCAAATAGTTGACTATGAACATATACTATTCAGATGTCACAAGTGTCATGAGCATGGGCACCTATCCAAAGACTATCCTCTCAATAGAAGGGAGGAAAACCTAAACACTAGCAAAGGGAAGGATGAGACAGATTTCACCAAAGTAGAAGGAAGAGGAAAAAGAGGGGGAAGGAAGACACAAAATAACCCTATAGGGAATGATAAAACAAAAAGTTACAACAGGTTTGATATCTTAGGTGAAAAAGAGACAGATGGAGGGGATCAAGAGAATACAGAGAATCCGACAACAAGGGTGAAAGGAAAAGGGACTAGCATGGAGTTCACTCAGGAATAGAACCAACACGCAATGGATCCCTTAAGTACCATGAAAACAGAAAAACACCAGGAAATGACTCAAAGTGAAAGTGTCACAGACGATCAAGACTTATAGGAGATTCTAGAAAGGGAGAACCTAGAGCTGGAAACATTTCTAGAACAGGGAGGAAACTTGGGAATAAAATCCATCCCTTAGGATGATGTGGACAAGGTACAACAGATATTCCTTAATAAGTCACATCAGACAGCTGTAGGAGTCAAAAGAGGACATGACAACCAGGAAAACAAAGGGACTTCCTCAATAGGATTAATAACAAGAAAGCTAACAAAGAATATAGGAAAGAGGAGGGGAAGAAAAAGACATAAATAACTACTACTGGAGTGTGGAAAACTCATGATTGACTCAGGAAGGATGAAAATTCTTTCTAGTTACTCCTTTAAAACCCCACCTTAATGAAAATTACAACTTTGAACATTAGAGGACTATGGAGCATAAGAATAAGAAGGAATCTAGGCAAAAGGATCAAACAAGAAAATCTTGACATAGTATTCATACAGGAAACAAAATTCTCTGTGGAGAGGTTACATGAAAAACATAGCAAATGGTTAAGCATATATGAATACCTTGAAGTTAAGGAAAATAAATTTGCTGGTGGCATTATCACTCTATGGGATTCACATAAATTTGGTGTGATTGATGTGGAGGCATCCAGACATCACCTTTCACTGATTTTCCAACTGGTGGGTGACAAACAATGTTACATGATCACCAATGTCTATGGTCCACAACCAATGGAGGACAAACTTCGACTCCTCACAACACTGGAGGATATGAAGAAGAGATACCCAGCTCTACCTTGGATTCTTGGTGGTGATTTTAACATGACAAAATCACTCCTGGAAAAGAAAGGAGGAACTAGAACACTTGGTAGAGACTGAGTTTCCTTCTAGAACTTCATCACCAACATGAAATTGGTTGATATGGAAGCAAGCAATGGAATCTTCACTTGGAATAATGAAAGAGGGGGACCTACCCAAGTAGCCTTAAAATAGGACAGATTTATTGTTTCAGAGGAACTTCTTCTCAAGGGATGCAACATTACTGCTGTCATTCTTCCTTTTGGGGGTTCAGATCACTAGCCTATCTAATTGGAAGCTTCCCTTTTTGGCAAACCAAGGAACACCCCCTTCAGGTTTGAGAACGCTTGGCTCACACATCCAAATTTCCTCACAAATATTGAAGAATGGTGGAAGGAAAACCTTCACCTTCAAGGTAAAAAGATATTCCTTCTACACTACAGGATCAAACACATTAAAGGCAGACTCAAAGAATGGAATAAAAAGGAATTTGGTAACATCTTCAAAGCTAAAGAACATGTGGAAAAGAAACTAAAGGAAATAAACCAGATTCTTATCATTGAAGGCTATACTATTATGAAACCAGCTCACAAAAAGATAGAAAAGATAGTTGAACACCTTAGAATTCAGCCTCTTCAAGGGGGCAACCTCCTTTACATTACACAAATGAACAATTCTTAGATGATTCAAATGACAAAAACTCCTTTCTATATATAGGAGTCTAAGAAGTCACAATATAACCCCAGCCGACCTAACAATAATAATATAAAGCCACAAAAATAACAATAGAGGGATTCTATGGGGCACATTAATAAAAATATGGGGACAATAGGGGCACAACAATATTAATAAGGGATACAACTACAATAGTAATGGGGTAATCACTAGTATTATAGGGACCTAACATGCCCCTCTCCTTCAAAAAAGTGTTGTCCTCAATGCTGAAGTAGCTATGGATGCTTCTATATAAAATTCTCATCCTCCCATGTGGAATCTTTAGCGGATAAGTTTTTCCACTTGATGAGATACTCCGAAATTGATCAATTTCGTAGCTGTCGAGTTCTTGTTTCTGTGACTGCTTTCGGTTCCAATATAATTTTTCCTTCCTCATCAAGTTCTGGCAATATTGTTTGAACTCAGAGCTTGTCGCCTATAACCATCTTTAAACATGAAACATGGAAAACTAGGTGCACTTGAGAAGCTGTAGGAAGCTCCAATCTGTATGCCATCATACCAATCTTTTACAACAAGATTCGGTCAAAACATGGGCTTTAAGCCCCAAAATATTCTTTGGGGCGATTCCATGCCCAACAATAATATTTCTATTGATTATATGGTCAATTTATTGGTTAATTAATAGTGCTAATAATAATAATAATATATAATATATAATTTATAAATAATAATAAATTATTATTATATCTATATTTATAAATAATAATAAATGTAGTTAATATAGGTTTATTGACATTTATCAAGCACATTTATTAAGGTGGTTGTGGTAGTATATAACAACAGTAACATATATTAAAACCCAACAATAGTGGGTGGTACACGTGCATATCTATTATGGTCGGACTTAACATATGATATGTCTTACCCACACAATCTAATAATATGTATGCAACATATTATATGGATAAACCATATAACCAATATTTGTTAACATTTAAAGTAGTAGTCTAACAAAACTGCTTTTTTGCCCTGAAAATGTTTGGAATTCTAGCAATATTTTGATAAAATCCAATAGGGATTTTTGTAAATCCAGGTTATAGTTGTCAAACTTCAGATTTTGGGTGCCCCAAAGGTTTTGGATGGTGCTGAATCCATTTCCACCATCTAAAACATGATTCAGATACGGCTACTGCACTATTTATTGAATTGTTTTTGCCCACATTCTGACTAGTTTTGGCTATCCGAGCAATTCCTTCGCCTCGGTAGATGATGCAACATTTAAATAGAAATCCAATGACATGTCACCACGCAAACAACCATATCTTAATCACCTACATGAACTTGTCAATAGTTGTATTAAAATTGTATGGCATATTGTAACCATAAGCTAGTGTATTTGATATACCATAGCATATTTTTACATCATGGTATATGGTTTCTATACCATATAACAACTATATCCATATGGCGATTTTGGAGTGGCATATTTAATATTTCATTGATTCGTTGAGTGAGGTTCTCGTTTAATATGGTTGGAGTTTGTTATAGAATGTGGACTACCCTTGGCAGGACCACCATATTAATATATGATAAACATCCTAGCCTTAAATAGCCTAACATTGCTCATAACTATTGCTTGTAATATATTGGTAAGTCATTGAAATTGTAACCTAGAGGTCATGTGTTGCAATCTTGTTGGTGGAAAAACATTACACACTTTTGACTAATGAAATAGAGCCATGTGGCTCTTTTTCAAATTCCCATGTGTTTCCTATCCATTGAACCATGTGTTACCCATCCAGAGCGCCACATTTTGATCCTCCAACTTGTCAAGTGTTGCTTTCTTATTGTGCCATGTGTTAGCTCCGATATGTGTCACTTGTCAACTCCTGGGCATGCCACTTTTCATTTTCACTTTTACTCATTGTCGTAAATATTCAAACTACAATAACATTGAAATACGGAATCAGGTAGGTGTGACTCAAATTGCATTTGAATGTTCATGTCAAACTCTTCAATATGAGGCTATTTCCATCAAATTTTGGAGATTTGAATTTTAGGCCTTTTTAGGATCATCCTAGATCAAGCCTCCCATTGAAAGGATTTTGGATCTCCAAAAGGTTATTAATCAAATACTAAGTGTGGGATCTACCTCCCCATTTGTTCAATGTTTGTCCACCATGTCTTATGTACCTTTCTCATCACAAAAAGTTGTATAATAATTATAACAGCTAAAATCATATTAGTGGGCATTCACAGTTTCCCACATCTTTCTACATTTATTACTTCACTGACTACCCATGTACACCACATTAGCAACAATAAAAATTAAAAGACTATTAATTAAAAACAACTAACAACATGTTTAATCCTCTTGACAGGTTCCCATGGAAAATTCCCTTGTTTGTGGTGTGGATGTTTCCTAAAGCACATGATAGTTAAGATTACATATAACTACTTCATTTCGATGCTTCATATCACCTTCTTTTTCTACCTTTGTAGACATGATCAAAGAGGTTTTTCTCACATACATGAGGTTATTCAATGACCTTGAGTAATCAAATTCATTCTTCTTATCCTTCTCCAAATAAATCTTTGGATGGAATTTCCAACATTTAGTTTCCCGATTTCCACCCTTGTTGCAATAAGTGCAAAGGCTTTTCAACATCCATCATTTCTTACCCTTATCCTTCTTTTTTGTGGAGAAAAGTATTCATGACATGTCCCTTTCATAATGAACATAACTTTCTTGTACAAATCCATCCTTTTCAAACACTTGGCAACACTATGGTTATTCAAATCACAAAATGTGCATGGTTTCTTATACCACAAATTTATATTTCCAATATTCATATAATCAAAAGGAACTTTGGAATAATTATATTCATTGTACCTTAGATAGTTTTCTTTGATTCACATATGTTGAGGAGAATTTGGCTTTGTTCTTCTCTTGGAGATATTTTTTTTCTTTACCATTGCTGGAAATTGATGTGCCTTCACTTTTGAGAGCTCATTCTTGAAATGGTTTACCCTTTGGATAATTCCTTGCTTTCACTATCTTGGAGCTTTCCCATTCACCATATCCAAATATTGCATAGTGAAGTCTTTCTTACACCTTTAAAGGTTCAATTATACCTTGGCCACAAATTGCAAGGATTTTTCCATCTACCCATCTTCACTAACAATCTCAATCCAACACTTTGATATTGTTTGTCAAAACCACCAAGAGAATCAAGAGGAGAGAGAATATAATGAGGAGCATGTCTAAGTCTTCATCTTTGACTTTGCTCGATGAGCTTCCTTTTCCAAACTTCTTCCATTCCTGATACATTTCATCAACCATGGCCTTGATTTACATCAAAGCTTCAGAAAACCCTTTCTCATATCCAAAAGGATTCACTTCTCCCTCGTGTCATGACATTTCTCTTATTTTCATGCAACTTCTTGATCCAATTTCTGGATTGCCTTCAATAAGTGCTTCTTTACCTTGAATTTTCCCCTTGTTATCATGCACACTCACAAACCACCATAAATATTTATATGATATAACTTGATCTAGAATTATTTTAGGATATTTTAAAGTGGTTTGGATTTTAAAAATGTTCAAGTGTGAATGATAAAACTTAAACCAACATAATAATTAAATCAAGCATAAAGACTTTAAACAAAGTTGTAATTTAAAATGAAATATAAAATATTGAGACAAGAAGAAAGAAAGGACAATATGATGATAAGCCTCAAATGCTTTATTAAATCACCAAAATTCCTTGCAAATCCTGATATAAAGCGAGATACTACTACCACTAATTCGCCTCCAGATTTTCACCAAAACCTCTTTTGGTTTCTACAAAACAATCTATCAAAAACACTCTCTCTATAAAATATAAATGTAGGTCTGAACTAAACTCAAAAGAATTTTGACACAATAAACTTTAGAACACAATGAATTGTATTCCAAAGTGTTGAAGAATTTAACTAGTGTCATTCTTCATAATTGTAGTTGAGGCATGATGTAATATATTTGTCAAAGTAAATATTTATTATTAATAATTGTACTTATTAAAGCGTGGAATTCATTCTTGGGTCAATGGTCATACACCAAGGCTCCATTATAAGATTTTAGGATTTTTGTCTGAGTCAAAGTCATTTATTATGTAAAAATGCCTTCTTGGTTTCATGGCGTCAAAGATAAAAATATATTTTGTCATGCCAAAAGCCTCATCCATCAAGTCACCTTACAAGTCAGCATGGAAAATGATCCTCTACAAGTCAACTTCACAAATTACTCATGTCGGCTCATTTGCAATAAAAAAAAACTATAAATACCCATTTGCACTCAACTAAATAGAAATATGAAGTATAAAATTCAGATAGATAACATAGACAATGAAGAAGGAGGATTCATATCATTTGTAAGGTTGAAGATTTGCGTTATTGCACGGTTGAGATACTAAGCTATTACATGGCTGAATCAAGAGAATATTTAGGACTAAAACATGAAATAACTAGAAGATTGAGGCAGAGCACCAAATCATATCAAGAATACACTAGATAAGCTTGACATAATCATAGGCACATCCTAAGGCATCACAGTCCTAAAGGAACAAGGATATCACATCTTTTAGGAATGAAGTATAGGATTGAGGAACTGAAGCATAATGTGTCACTTATGAACAAGGTTGACTTGATGGATGGAAGGAGTCTTTGGGCTAGGATCTTGGTCATCTCAGCTTATTTTGAATCTACTAAAGGAAGAGTTCTTGACTCATTTTTCCCCTTCTTAGGGGTTTTCCCTAGTTGTGTGCCTATCTCTGGTGTCCTACTTTCTGATCTTCCTTTTTGGTATTTGTATTGGTGATGGAATGAACTCTAAATATAATAAAGAAGAAGTAAATAATATCACAAGAACCTGTTAAAGTAAGAGAAATCAAGCTAAAAGGAAAACTAATCATTCTACCCTAGATTACTCAACATGGTTTCAAAGAAAGTTTTGCTTATTTAAGGGCAAGAAGAAGGTCACTAAAATTGTAATGGCATTAAATAAAAATATGAATATCTACAACAAAGCTCCTAGAAAAAGGCGTGTGCAATTCTGGGCATTTTTCCCAGAATTCCTGTGTATGAAGATCAAAGGGTTTTAGAGAAGTATATAAATCATGTTTTAAAGATCGAACGATTGGCTTAATAGGGCAACCAAAGTTGATATCATTAAAGAAAGCAACAAATTCCTAGGCACATTTTTCATGAAATTAAATTAATATCTGAACTCTATAATTTCTTAGAGATTCGAGCACTGTAGTTAAGACCCACTAAAAGAGGGAAACAAGATACCTATGATGGGCACAATTATATGTTGAAAGGTCTAAAATAAATTTGCAGACTCTTAAAAGGGAATCATTAAACTTAAGAGTGAGTTCAATAAACAAAATTTTAGTTACCATTTGGATAGGGATATAGAGTTTGAGTCACCTAAAGATGATAGACCTATAGAATTTGTATATATACCATATGGTCCTTAATGGTGACATAAAGGAAAGCTCACTTTTTAGGAAGAATATATCAACTCTCTCACATCAAATGGAATGTCTCTAAGAGTACACCTATAACCAGAAAGTCTATGCTTAGTGGTCGATAAAATTCATTTAATAGATAAAACTTAGTAGCACCTTGAAAGCCTTAGCCAGAAGATGATCTCAAGTCTATAAAGATAGTAGTCAAGAAAAATAATGTTATGCATGCAATGATAAGAACCTATTCGAAGTATCTTACATAAGACTACGGAAAGAAACCTTAAAGACCTCATCAAGTAAATATTGTTGTTTTTATTATTTTGTCTCAATGCTCTAACAATATTCTTCGATCTTTGCAAGAAAAGGCAACAAGTTCTATGGAACACCAATCCATTAGGAAAAGGTATGTAGTCTAAAGCTATGTATAATATGGTCATTTCTTAAGATTATTTTAGAGTATAGATATGTATATGGCCCTTACGTTTGAGAGTTTTCAACATATCAAGGGAGTGTAAAAACCCTATCTCATTCCATACATAAACCTTAGATTTTAGTCTATGTTAGAAAATTATATATTACAGAGCAATGGAACACAAAAAATATTGCAGAAATATAAACACAGAAAATGCATAAAACAAGAGAGACACATATATATGTGGTTCACCTAGTTTGGCTAAGTCCATGGAGAAACAACCAATCCTTATTTTATTATATTATCTAGCAAACTGAAGAGGTACAACCTACAATAGATCTGGTGTAACTCCCTCTTCTCTCTCAATATCCTCTCTCTTCCTCACTCATAATACAGATATACATAGATGCAATACAATTCCCTAATATATAGCGAGGGGTTGCATTCTAGGGAAAAAAACCCTAAATTAAACATAACTTCTACCGTCAGATCATTCGCCTAATGAGTGGCCCACATTGACTAGAAATTACTAGACTTTTGCAAGGCAATTTTACATTTGTTTTTAGCTTCGGGGGCACTGCCCTCGAGCCCCCGTCGGGGGACCGCTGGCCCCCAGATCCCCCAGCTGGGGGGATCAGCATCCCCAAAGCCCCGCGAGGGGGACAAGTCCCCCCCCCATCCCAACACCTCCCCCCCCGCCCCCCGTGTGGAGGGGTGTACAGTTTTCCTGGGGTAGACATCTGACTGAGACCACTGAATACATATGATAATCAGGCTCCACACCCAATAATCTTCCACTTGGAGACTGAGTATAGAAACTCCACCGCTTATTCATTTGCTAGACAATGAATCCACTTTGTACCTCGTTGTTTCTCATCTTCTTCATCATACTTGAAGACTAATTGAAACTGAGCAGATTCTTAGTTTCTCCCTGGTTACAACTTTTGTTAACATATCTGCAGGATTCTGGCTAGTGTGTATCTTTTCCAGCTTCAACTATCCATCTTCCAATGCTAACCATATAAAATGGTACTTGAGATGTATAAGCTTAGTCTTGGAATGAAATGTAGAGTTCTTTGCAAGATGTATGGCACTCTGGCTATCACTGTATAACCTGCCCAGCTCCTTCTTCTTACCCAATTCATCCAGAAACCTTTGTAACCAAATCATTTATTTACTAGCCTCTGTAGCAGCAACATACTCTGCTTCTGTTGTTGAGAGTGCAACAACACTTTGTAGTTTTGAGACCCAACTGATGGTTGTTCCACCCACAGTAAACACATACCCTATTGTGCTCTTCCTATAATCTCTATCACCTGCCATATCTGCATCAACATATCCCTGTAAAGTAATCTTTGAACCACCAAAGCATAATGCTTGATTTGTGGTACCTCTAAAATACCTGAGAATCCACTTCACCACCATCCAATGTTCTTTTCCTGGATTGTTCATGTACCTGCTTACAGCTCCCACTGCATGTGCAATATCATGCCCTGTGTAGACCATTGCATACATTAAGCTTCCAACTGTTGATGCATATGGAACTTTAGACATATGAGCCATTTCTTCCTAAGTCTTGGGACATGCCTCCTTACTTAATTTGAAATTGG
>APFE031108873.1:52676-94321 GCA_000404065.3 Pinus taeda
TGTAGTTGATCCTTATACAAAACCTTTTCATTGAATATTACATCTCTGCTCCTAATTATTTTGTGATTTTCATAATCATATAAGTGATAACCAAAACCATTAACACCATATCTAATAAAGGTACATTTCTTTGATTTTTCCTCAAGCTTTGTTCTATTTCTTTGTTAATGTGGACTAAGGCTTCACAACCAAAAGTCTTTAAAAAACAGTAGTTTACCTTTTTACCTATCCATGCCTCCTTTGGAATACCACCATCCAAGGAACTTGAAGGCCCTTTGTTTATTAGATAAACAACAGTATCTACAAAATCTGTCCAAAATTGTAAAGGCAATCCTGGATGCAATCTCATGCACCTTGCACGCTCAATGATTGTCCTGTTCATCCTTTATGACATGCCATTTTCTTTTGGTGTTCTTGGAACTATCTTCTCTCTACAAATTCAATTTTCTGAACAGTACTTATCAAAATATTTGCTGCAATATTCACGTCCATTATCTAATCTAAGACACTTCAACCTTTTTCTTGTCTCATTTTCTACCAAAGATTTCCCTTTCTTGAAAATATCAAATACATCAGTTTTATTTCGAATACAATAAATCTAGGTTTTTCTGGTTGCATCATCAATAAAAGTAACATAATAATTAGAGCCACCAAGAGACGATACCTGAGAAGGTCTCGATACATCTATATGCACAAGCTCTAATTTTTTGCTCTTATTTTCTTTTCCAACTCTAAGGAATATGACTCCCTTCTATTTTCCATAAACTCAATTCTCACAGAATTTTAAATCAACATGCTTCAAACCTAGGAACAAATTTCTTGAGTGAAGAATCTACATCCCCTTCTCACTCATGTGCCTAAGCCTATGATGCCACATTGTCATATCTTCTCCTGTAGAGGTTAAAGCATTAACAAAATTAGAAATATCGTTGCATAAATACAATGTACCGACCTTTCCTCCTTTCCCTATTACCAGGAATCCTTTAGTGACCTTCCAGGTTTTATTTGTGAAAGAAGTTACGCAACCTTCACCTCCCAACTACCCTATTGAAATTAGATTTTTCTTCAGATTTGGAACATGCCTTACCTCCTTCAATAGCCACTGATTTCCATTTTGTTTTTTTATGAAAACTGTACCCATTCCAACGATTTTACATGGTTTATCATGACCCAATCGAACCTGTCCAAAGTCTCCTTGAACATAATCATGAAAATGTTTCTTATGAAGTGTGGCATGTAATGAGGCCCCTCAATCTACCACCGAGGGATCAATAATATTTTCTAATGAAAGAATCAAAGCATCTTGCAAGACATCACCTATTACATTCGCTTCATGACTAGTTTCTTGTTGCGCATCTCCTTCTTTTCCATTCCAAGACTTGCAGTGTTTCTTCAGGTGTCCTTTCTTCCCGCATTTCCAACACACTATCCTTAATCTGGTCTTGGTCTACCTTTTCTTGAGTTACTGTGACATCCATGGCTCTTTCCTCTTTCCATTTTTCTGCCCCTAGTCTCTGTAGTCAAAACATTACTTGATGTTTCACTAGAGCATTTCCGTCGCATTTCCTTGCTATGGATTACACCGACAACATCACCAAAATTTAAGGTACTAGATCCAGAGACAGAATTACTAATGGCCACAACTAAACCATTCCAAATTTCTGGCAATGGGCACAGAAATAACAAAGCCCTAACATCATTATCAAAAGTTACCCCTATAGAACTTAACTAACTTGTAATTGCATTAAATCATTTAAATGATTTGCAACAGATACACCTTCTAACATCTTCATATTAAATAAATGCTTCATAAGAAATACCTTATTTGAGGCTGAGGGTTTTTCATATAGTTTGGCCAATACCGATATTAAACCCTCTGTTGTCATTTCCTTTGAAATATTAAACACTACCGATGCCACTAGGCACAATTGTATTGTTCCAAGTGCCTTTCTATCAAGAATATTCCATTCTGTGTCTATCATACTCATCGGATTCTTTGTCTTTCTGCTTAATGGTAGGTACAAATCTCTCCGATACAGTTAATCTTCCATCTGCATCTTGCATAGCTGGTAGTTTTGGCCGTTAATTTTTTCGACCCTAAACCTACCATCTTCCACCATTGCTCCCACTCGAACCAGGAATCCTTCTCTCCTGCGAGTTTATCAGCCAAATAGACCTTTGGCTCTGATACTAATTTTTAGAAAATTATATATTACAGAGTAATGGAACACATAAAGTATTGCAGAAATATAAACACAGAAAACACATACAAAAAGAGAGACACATATATACGTGGCTCACCCATTTTGGGCTACGTCCACGGAGAAACAACCAGTCCTTCTTTTATTATATTATCTAGTAAATTGAAGAGATACAACCTACAGTAGATCCGTTGTAACTCCCTCTTCTCTCTCAATCTCCTCTCTCTTCCTCACTCAGAATATAGATATACATAAACGCAATAAAATTCCCTCATATATAGTGAGGGGTTGACTTCTAGGGAAAAAAACCCTAAATTAAACATAACTTCTACCATCAGATCATTCACCTAATGAATGACCCAGATTGACTAGAAATTACTAGACTTTTAGAAGGCAATTTTACATCTATTTTTAGCTTTGGGGGCACTGCCCCCGAGCCTTCACCGGGGGACTGCTGGCCCCAAGCCCCCCCAGCCGAGGGGGATTGGCCTCCACGAACCCTCATGGGGTGGACAAGTCCCCCTTGCACCCCCCCGCGTGGAGGGGTGTACAGTCTTCCCAGGGTGTATATCTAGCTGAGACCTTTGAATACAGAAGATAATAAAGCTCCACACCCAACAGTCTAGGGTGAAATTGGAAATATTTGAAACTAAAATCCCTAACTTGTAATTACAATCATTTACTATTTGTAGTACTTGTCAATAATTGTTGTAATGATAGGAAGCTCTTTACAAGGAGCTTCCACCTCTTCTCAAAATATTAATTTTATCTTTGTTACTTACATTTTTCTTGAAGAAACTAAGTTTGCAGATATCTAACCAAATTCAGAGGAAATCATCAAAGAGAGTCTTGTTGCTAAAGGAACCCTTCAAACAAAATCCCACAAGGTTTGTAAACCAAGAACATAATGGTATGTGTAAAGACTTGTAGCAAATCCTTTTAGAGGTATGATCATTTTAAAATTTGTTTATATCACTAAGTTTCTCATATTTATGTCTCTTGAATCTTAAATATTCTTGTTAGGGTGATTAATCAGTAGATTGAATCTACCATGTTGAAACCATAGTTCTCTTAGGGTTGTTAGTAAAGAACCAACTCTTATAATGTTTAGGTTTTTGATATTGATATAACAAAGTCCTAGCCTTTTAGGGTTTATTGTTGTTGTCCTTAAACCAAAACCAGAGATCATTAAACTATGATAATTTAGGGTTTGCTACTAATAAGTCGAAACCTTATATTCTAGGGTTTCGTCAATTAGGGTTTATAAGTAAGACCCTTGGAATGAAACTGTAAATGTATTCTTTCACACAATCAAAACCTAGCTTGATCAATATTTTTGTTCATCTATTGATGTTTGTTTATAGGGCTTACCTAAGTATTAATATAAGTCTCAATGATGAAACCTTAGATATGGATATGCTAGAAAGGTAACTTGATTATTAATGTATTTATGGTTTATAAAAAAAACCCTTGCAAAATATATTGTGAAAGTATATTTAATTGAAGTCTAGGGTTTATAACAAAAACTCTAGCAAGAAGTTGAAGTCTAGAATGTAAAAGAATGAGTCTCCAACCAATTATGAACCAAGCTAGGTTTAGGTATCCAATGCCTTAAGTTTAAAGGTTTTGATGCTTCCACTATATTGATAGGATTTTTATATAGTTAACTCAATTCTCCCATATATATTTATATTTTAGTTGTACTTGCTATTAAAGTTTTTCAGGTACATGATCTTCAATATGTTGAGGATGAGCATGATGAAGGAAGCTATAAGAATGATGTTGATGAATATGACCTTGAGAAAGAAATGAAGCCTTGAAATATTGTAAGTCTCTCCTATGTTATAAAGGAAGTAAGATGTTGCATTGAGAGGTAGCTTGGATTAAATAAAAAGGTATATCTCCCTAGTTGAGATGGAGGGCATAACATGACAATCATAGAAAGAATGAAGTTGAAGAATGAATGAGAGCACTATTATTTGATTTCCAAAAATGAAAGACCTAAAAAAATACTAAGGCTATATTTGGTACTACTAAAGAAATAAAAGAAGAGAGCTTCCAACAAGATGTATTTGAGAACATGATGATATAAGTAGCATCACAATAATTGAGGATCCTAAAGTTTTGTATTTTCTTCTATGTATATTTGAAAGTCTATTACTAATTGGGGTTGTGTTTGTAGAAGTGAATCTCTCCATAAGAAGCTTGAACACTTTGAAGCATGCTTGGACGAATGAATATATCTACTTTAGGGAGAGATGATGCATCTAATCGCAGATGTTTGGGAGGACATCTAACCAACCTATGCGTTGATGTCTAGATCCTAAAGAGGGAGGGTGGAATTGGTCATGGAGGTTGGACCTTGGATACAAACCTAAAATCCTTGGGTTTGTGGTTACCAACTAAGCTTGATGGTACCTATACTACTAGAAATCTTGAGTCCATCTTAGTCCCAACTGGATAGAATACCCTAGTCAAGTATCTAGTCTGTAGCACTAAGTGTGCTAAACTCTTCATAGTTCTTTTCATTTTGAGATATTCCATGTACTCTGTATGTATGTAATTATGAATACCTCCCTAGTTAAGAGGGAGTGTTGAAGAATGTAACTAGTGACAGTCATCGTAATTGTACTTGAGGCATGATGTAATATATTTATCAAAAAAAATATTTATTATTAATAATTTGACTTATTAAAGCATGGATTTCATGATTGGGTCAATCGTCATAGGTCAAGCCTCTATCGTAGGATTTTAGGATTTTTGTTCAAGTCAAAGTCAAATTTATTATCTAAACGTCCCTTCTTGGGTTCATGGTGTCAAAGATAAAAATTTATTTTGTCATGTCAAAAGCCTCCTCCATTAAATCACCTTGCAAGTAGGCCTCTAGACTAATCCTTTACAAGTCGCCTTCACAAATTACTCATGTCAACACATTTGCAGTCAGTAAAAACTATAAATATACATGTGCACCCAAGTGAATATAAAGATGAAGTATCAAGTTCAGATAGATAACAAATACATTAAAGAAGGTGGATTTAGATCATTTGTAAGGTCAAAGATTTGGGTTATTGCAAGGCCAAGATACTAAGCTATTACAGGACCAAATAATGACATTATTTTAGGAATGAAACATGACATAAATAGAACACCAAAGCATAGCACTGAAGCCTATCAAGACTACGGAATATAATCTCGACATTATCAAAGGAACGTACTAAGGGATCACAGTATTGGTGGACCAAAGGTATTGCATCTTTCAGGAAAAAAGTACAGGACTGAGGAACTGAAGCATAATGTGTCACTTATGAACAAGGTTGACTTGATGGATGGAAGGAATCTTTGGTCTATGGTCTTAGTCATATCAACTTATTTTCATTCTACTGAAGGAAGAGTTATTAACTAGATTTTCCCCTTGTTATGGGTTTTGGCCTTGGTTGTGTGCCTTTCTCTGGTGTCCTACTTTATGATATTCTTGTTTAAAATTTGTCTTATAATGGAATGAAATCGAAATAGAATAAAGAAGAACTAAATAATATCAGAGAAACTTGTCAATGTAAGAAAAATCAAGATAAAAAAAAAAAAAAAAACTAATCATTCTACCGTAGATTTCTCATCACGAAAAGAGACATGTTCCTGCATGGAAAATACATTGTTCTTATATCAAATTGGGGTATAGAAGGGTTACACCCCTTTGTTATAACCATACACTGAAAATGGTGCATGTGGTAACAAATATATAATATATAACATATTGTTGAAAACATGATCGGCTCTACGCTTTACATAACAACCATAACATATAGTAAAAATAAAGGACATTGGATGGTCGACATGCATATTTATTATAGTTGGACTTAACATATGATATGTCTTACCAGCATGGTCGAATAGTATGTATTCAACATCTTACATGGATAAACCATATAACAAATATCCATTAACATTTAAATGGGGGTCCAATGATAGGTCACCACACAAACAATCATATCATAATCACCCACATGCACTTGTCGTTGGTTGTATTAAAGTCATATTGCATATTATAACTATAAACCAACATATTTAGTATGCCATACCAAACAAAATATCCGGTTGACATTTTTCCAAATATAAAATATTGTTTTTAAGATCTATGTATAGTGGTCCAACCATATGTTTACCCCATGATATATGGTTTATATACCATATAAAAACTATATCCATATGCCAAATTCTGAATGTAATATTTCATATTCAGTTGATTCGTTGATTAGGTTGTCGTTTAATAAGGTTGGAGTTTGTTATGGAATGCATACTATCCTTAGCGGGCCCTTTGTATTAATATATAATAAACAACTGAACCTTAAATAGCATAACATTGTTCATAATTGTTACTTGTAACCTATTGGTTAGTCATTCGAATTATAAGGGAAATTTCATGTGTTATAATCTTACTAAAGCCTAATCCTTTCAAACTTTATCCAATGAAATAGAGCCATGCTGCACTTTGTCACACTGTCATGTATCCCACATTTGTGGGCCATGTGTTTCTAATCCAGTCCCCTTGGGCCATGTGTTTCCCATCCAGTGGTCCACATATTGAGCCTTCAACCTACCATGTGCCAGTTTCTCATTGTGCCACGTTTCAGCTCCCATAGGTGCCACTTATCAACTCTTGGACATGCCACGTGTCACTCTAACTTTGTCTTTGACTTTTTTACAACTATCACAAAACTTCAAACTACAATAAATTTCTCATACAAAGTTGGATTAACACAATTTGAATTGCGTTAAAATCATCTTGTCAAACTCTTCGATATGAAGCTATTTCTATCAAATTTTGGAGACTTTGAATTTTACGCTTTTTTAGTATCCTCTCATATCAACCAAACCTATGTCTCGATGGATCTATGAAGGAAGTTAAAATTAGTAAGAAATGTATCAAAATAAAGGTGGAAGAAATAAATATGGTTATTGGGAAGGGATTGAAGTTAAATGAGACTTCTCAAATGGGAGATGTGACAATTATGGCAACATTCACTAGCAATCGCATGTGAGAGAACTCTCTAATGAAGTGGAAAAAATATAATTTTTCCAGCGTTTTAGGTTATCCATTGAATATATTATCCCAAACTAAAGGATGGATGGCTTGAGCTATGCATTCTATGGCCAACATAGATAAAATACTCTGAAACCATTATAAATGAGTTGTTCAAGACCTTTTCCCCCAAAAATGGTTAGTTAAGATTGATGCAAGTTAAGAGAATTTGGATATTACAATTTGGGTGAGGTTCCCTATTTTACCCCCCATCCTCTAATCAGAGGAAGTATCCATATATATAGGAAACCCCATCAATTTCTTTTACAAAGAAGAAATGAGTTAGAAGTCTTCTAGTTATATGCACACGATGAGGATCTTGGTGGGTCTTAAAAATGTTGGCGAACTTGTAGAAACTTTAGTGATCTATCATGGAAACACTATCTATAAGAAAAACATGTTTTATGTTTGAATTCCTTTCCATTGTAGGCATTTTCACTCATATGTTCACCTAGCTAGTCAATTAGGAAAAGTATATGGAGAAAGAATAAGGAGGTGGCTCAAGTCAACTCGACAAACCCTACACCAAAACACAACACTAGAATATCTATATGTGTGCAATCTCTTTCTCTGCCTAAACTTTATTAAGTATGAAGCTCTGACAACAATCCATCTTTCCCTTTGATTCTAGCCTCATGCCCCTCATCTAGTAAACACTCCATTCCTCCCCCCTTTTTATTTTCCTTTATTCATACTATCTTTTATAGATTGGTTTATAATATTCCCGCAACCACATTTATAAATTTTCGTTGGATGTATTTTTTGGTTTGTATGGCCTCTTTGGCCTAAGAGCCCCCTTCCGTTCCCCTCTCTCTCCTCTCTCTACTTAGAATATTACCATGTTTCCCTCCCTAATTAGCCTTCTTCCTTGGCTCCCCTAGTTATTGTGTACCCGTTTCTACCCATCTCTCCCTCTATTGCTCAAAATTACATTATAAAATCTAAATCCGATCACTTTTTTCTTCCTTCTCCCAGAATTGGTAGTGGACTTGGCACTTATGAGGATGAGAATTGTAAGCCTTCTCAAGGAGGTTGAAAGTCATACATTTGCAAGGCTAAAATATAATATAATTCCAAATTCCATTCTAGAAGACAAGAATCCATTTTTGGCACTCTTAAAGGAACTATCTCAAAGACCTCTTCCCTATAATCCTCCTTTCTCTAAATGTTAGGGTTTGGTCAATCCCTTAATAACATTTTCCCTAAATAGGTTCATATAGAACTACAAACCATCAATTATACACCTTTGAAAATAATGATGGAAGGGGGAAATGTAATTAAATCTTTTTCGCATGATATTTTTAGATAGGATTTCGTAGGTACAAATTCTTTTGGTCACTCTAAAGGTTTAATATTGTGTTGGAGGTAAGATTTCCTAAATCTCCAAAATTCATATGATTTTTCCTCTAGCCTAGGCATTTCCTATTCTTTTTAAAATCAACCTCCATTTCTTCTATATTAACATTTATGGTCCCAATTAAAAGAGAACATTTTCCTTGGAAAAGGATTTTAAATCTACTCTATTAGCCTCAAACAATGTCGTTGTTGGTGGGGATCTAAAATTCCCACTAGGAGCTAATGAAATTTCTAGCCCTAACCAAATAGTAATTCACTCATTGAATTCTTATTCAAAGCTTCAAGGAAGATATACTTCTTCATATCCATCCCACAAATATGTCACTAGCGTGGAGGATATTCATACAAGGGAAGCCATAATACTTGTTAAAATATTATACTTATGTTGGGTATATGTTATATTATTTGCATAACTACATCATGTGTTGTATAGTATGTAGGGCGTAGTGGGAGGCTCATAGGGGGTAGTTTTTTAATCCTTTTTTTGGTGGCTTTTAGAACATGCTTTAATTCCTCTTGCATTTTTGCATTCCATGTTGTGATCATGAGAAAATGTTGCAAGGGCATTCCCATGTCAAGCCTCACATGTTCATGGGAAGTTTAAGCTTAAGTTAGCCACTTACAATTTTTTTGAACTTCCATGTCGATCATCCCTATATTAGTTGTACTCAATTACTCTATCCCCTCACATTATCACTTAGTGTATTTTTTACATTAGTTGATGGGGTAAACAACAATTCCCTTCTTCAACAAATGCCTTCTTATAAATTTCAACTCAATATCTAGGAAGTGCATCCAGAAACTAGCCAATACCTTGGAACTTGTAGTCATCAATGGAATGTTACCTTATGATCGATAATGGGTTTACCTCATTGAGTCATATTCAATCAAACATACAAGCATTTAACTTTACCTACTCTATTCACATCACTAGATTGTATGATGTTCCTTTGGCTACATTTTCATCTTTAGTGGTTACCTCATTTCTACTAATGATATACCTCAATGATCGATATCATAAAATTTCTACCATGGTCAATATCAACTCATTTATTTGCATGATGTGAAATCATACCATCAAGGTTGGAATGAATACCTTGGGATTGGGGGCACGTCATTATTTTTTCTACCCCTCTCAAGCTACAATGGAGAATTCCACTATGACATGTACTTTCAAGACCACTTGGGTCACTCTCATTCATGTCTGTTATATTCTTAATGTATAATATGGCATAAATTCACATCGTATTTGCTAGCAAATATGAAATATTTATTAATGGAATGGATCCTCAATGTATTCCTTTCTGGCTACATATTTTGTTTCATTCCATGGACCTCTAGTGTATTATGTTGGTAGCCAAGCTTTGTTATTTATTATACCAAGCATGGGTATTCCCACTTTAGTGATGATCTGTATGATGGTTGCTAATTGTTACAAGTCATGATTGGTTTTTTATGCTTCGACTCCTTCCTTATACCACCATAATCATTGCAATATTGTAATGTGGTTTTTCCATTAGTTTCCTTTATAACCTAAAACATTAGGGAGAGTTTGTTATAGTGTTATTTTCCACCTTAGTTTTTAGGTTGAGAGACCCACTCACCTACTAAGCTAGGACACTATTTTCGTAAATTAGGGGACCAAAACTAGTAGATTCATCACCCCATTCACACTAGCAGGGAGTGATGCATTACTTCGTTCCTCTACAAGGTGTGATTATCGCTTCATATGTCTTAGCACAAAGCGATGACATGTATAGGATTCTAGATTTTCTCCTTTAAGAGATAAAATTGAGAAGGTTTGAATTTCCTCATCTAATAAGATTTGTATCCATACCAAGCTCTAAATTATATATGACATAGGGGTGTAAATTCATCCTATATTTTCCTCATTAATTCTATAATGAAACTGTTCCTAAGGGAAAAAATAGAAGAAAATACATGTGAGGAAATGTTTTTCAAATTATTATAGAGGCTCCTTGCTATCATGAGGTTTCCTTAATCGCAAGAATAGGCCAAGGAGGATTTATATCCATGGAACCACAAAGGGTATTAATATACTCAAGGTATAATTGCTTCATTTCATGATATTGGTCCTATTTTTTCTACCCCAAATACAAGTTGATTATCTCATATATGTTTAGATCTAGATTTTCTTAAGTGATCTAGATTATATATAAAGTTTCTCTTATATTTACACCATTCGAAATGAATTTTTTGTGTCTTTGTGTATCATGTGCAATATTTATGTGATGAAATCAAATAAATATCTCAAAGGATTGAAGATCTCCTACAACCACAACTAGTTAGGATCACACTAGTAATTTTGTATTAATAAGTTAAAATACTTATTTTTATATTATAGTGATAATAGGTTTTACAAGAACTTTTTGTGATTAATATTCTATATTTCCCTTTTTAAGGGGCAATCCTACTAATGATTTAATAGGTATTGTTCGGAGATTTAATTGTGAGTTAAATCCATGTCATTAAATTGTGAACTTAGGGTTCATGCAGTAAAGAGGTATACATGTGCTATATGTACGAAGTGATTATTTATTAGAGTAGATTAATCTAATGCAAGAAACTTGAAATTAATTAAAAAGAAAATAGTGAAAGAAAATGAAAAGAAAGTGCAAACGTTCTCTCTCAAGCATGTTCTCTCTCAATCTCTTTCTCTCTCAAAGACTAGCTCTATGAAAAAAAACAATTCTTATCTAAGCTATGAAATGAAAAAGAAATTTAATATAGTAGCCTATGAGATTCCTAGTGTGCAAATACAATCCAAACATAAAGAAATTAAATCAATATTAACACAACAACAATAATGAAATCCAATCCAAACATAATGAAATTAAATCAATGTTAACAAAACAAAATAAAACATATAATCAAAATAACATAAAATAAACTAAACTAAACTTGCATAAATGAAATAACATAAATATTTACAAGAAAGGAAAGAGGTGTGCAAGGTGTGGTTGATGGATGCCCTCCACTCCTTACCAACCACGCCAAATGATTATCAAAGCTTGGAGATCAAATTAGCAACATGTATTCCACAAAATTAAGTTAAAGAAAGTTCCAAAGATATTACAATAATTAAACTCATTTCCTCTCTATCCTCATTTCACAAATTAAATATCTTGTATGGAACTCCTTTGTATAAATGATGCACTCCTATTTATAAAGAAACTTAATATAACTAATCAATAAATATAGATCCACAAATATCTCTGAGATCCACCTTTATCTCTTGTGGTTACAACCAAGCACCTAGAAATATGAGATACAAATCTTCTGAAAATTCTCTCCTAGTTTTGATAGGAGACACATATAAAAAAATCAATGATTCTTCTCCTTTGAATGTTTGTAAATGATACAAATCTTCTACAAATATTTCACAAATATTCGTGAATTGGAACTGAAATTTAAAATTGTGGTTGACTGACCAAACATGACCCTTCTAGAATCTTCAAATATGCCTACAATATCATAAAACTCATACCACTTTTAGATATATTTATGAAAACATGTTAATTTTGAAAAAGAGTGGAATAACCTATTAAGAATTTTTTGAAACCCAAGGTTTCGGACTACTATGTGAGTCAATCTTTAGGGGAACACCCAAATGTTAATTTCCTAATATTTAATCTTAAATTCTCTTAAAATACTTAAAATAAATGACTTGGAAAATAATAGTGATAAACCCATATGATCATGAAAATGGTAATTAATGTAGGGTTATGGAGCTACAGAATATGTTAAAGAATTATGAAATATCGTAAAATGATGGAAATGAGAGTAAAAAAGGATGGCATTTTGGAAGCCCAACATTTCCCCCCCAAATTGAAGATGTTGCATGTCCTCATGCAACTTTTAGTTGATTCCCTTAATCATAATATGATATTCTTGAAATGTTTTGCTTCTATATGAACTTTGGCTTTGTACTGATTCTCTTTTAACATTGCATAATCATATCATTTGATAAATTTGGTTTCTTTGCAAAGTGTACTTTAAAAGACATTTGATTGCAACGCATTTTTTATGCTTGGTTCTCGTGTGACAACCAAAACTTTATGAGTATTGATTCTTGTATAAAAATACTTTTCTTATTTTGTTTGCATAAAGTTACTTGAAAACATTGAGAATTCATTTTTAAGGCCTCATAGTGTTTGTCAGCCATTTAATG
Source organism: Pinus taeda (assembly GCA_000404065.3). NCBI lineage: Eukaryota > Viridiplantae > Streptophyta > Pinopsida > Pinales > Pinaceae > Pinus > Pinus taeda. The sequence continues at coordinate 65,503 of APFE031108873.1, forward strand.
TGCTTATCAATTGATCATTGAAAAACATATAAACTTTTAGAATCAAAATGAAATAATAATCGATTTAGAAAAATATGATGGTTAGGATGAAATGAAATGTGATATGTTAATATGAATTGATATCCCTTCCCCCCAACAAAAGGTGTTTTTAGTTTTTGGCAAATGAGAAAGGGAATATAAATGTGGTGAGGTATTTTCCAAAATAACAATTTAAAAATCTAAGGAATTACATGAATAAAGATTAGAAAACAACATACCTTCACCTACCTAAAAAGTGGACAAGCTATATATATAGAAGAGTGTGGGTGCTATTGTTGGATCATGGAATGTGAAGTAAAAGAATATGATATTTTTTTTCTTTCTGTTCGTTGTATTAATCGAGGATGAATTTGATTTGAAATTGGAATCTTTATTGTTATGACAATGCTACAACTGTTGAATTCTGAGTTGTGTCCTACTACAAGCTATTGAAATCATATAGTGTTCATTCATTTCCACTTAGTGGCATAATTCTTATCTATGTTAATAGATGGGTCGATTTCGAACATAGAAACGAAATTGTTGGATTAATGGTTATTAATGAATGCGATTAACCAACACGAGACTACTCACCATTGATGTCAATGAGAGTCAAGGTTCCTAAGTACATCTTACAATGTACGAATAGATGTGTCGTAGTTGAGTTACCTAGAAGATTTGACAAAAATAGGACATTGATGTATTGCTATTGTTTACTGCTGAGAGAAAATTCCATTAAGGCATACAAGCATCAAGGTACTTGAAAGATCTCTAGTCTTGATAATAGATTATGTGTCAAAGTTGATGGGTCAAAACTTCTTATAATGGATGCCTTAATGAATTCTCTATCATCTAATGCAAGTATAAAATAATAATTTGAAGGACCATATATTAAATAATTTCATTATGAAGAAATTCTCATTTGACAGAAAAGAGGAGGAAAATGGGGTGACTCAACTTTGTAAGGGAGATGAATGGATTTATTTTTGGGTTAAGGGTGAGTGAAAATGAGTTAGGAAAGTATGAAGATGGAAAAGGGAAAATGAGTTTCGAAATCATAGTTTGGCGGTAGGGAGATGGAAATTTATGGATTCATTGTAGGCTTAGAATGAGTTGAAATGGTAGAATTGGTATCTGAGAGGACTTGTTCAGTAGAAATGATGTAATGGATTTGCTTTGACATGGAATGAACATACTCTTCTGAAAGAAACTTGGCTTTTAAAAGGCACTCATGCATATAGTGATTTTCTTTCATCATCCTAGAAATTGCAAAAACTTAGCACTTCTCTGCAATAAAATGTAAGACTATTGAGAGAGAGTGGTTATTAGTATCTCTTCATCTAATATATACATAAAGATATTAGAAATAGTAATAATAAAAAAAATTCAAGGAATGAAAAATAAATTTACTTTTACCTATTATGAAAGCGATACATTGGACTACTTGTTGGTGTTTTGTTGGTAACTTCTTTAATTTTTTTTATTTTTTCAAATGTTTATGAAAACAATCTCATCTTGTATAACTTATCTAGATCTTTCTGACAACATTTGAATCATCAAAAGTTGATGTCGTATGAAATAGTTATGACTTTTTGAAGTTTTTATAAAAGGGGAAAACAAATTGTGCATGGGTGTCACATGGCAACATGTGGTTGATGTGGAAGATGACATGACATGATGACCTGGTAGGATAATGTGGAAAAGTGACATGGATTATTGAGAGGATAATGACGTGAAAATCCATGGCCAATAACATGCTATGATGTGGAAATAATGGTTTGTTCAAATTGTCGCAAGAATAGACAGAAATTACAAAAATGTAGAATAGTTAACATTTTGTCTCTAGACAATTCTGAACTTTAGAACTCTTCTCCAAAAAATTAATGCTTCACCAATAGACCATATGCCAAATTTTCATAAGCTACCAAATTGCCTCTCTTATGGAGCTAAGGATTGATTTTGCAACTACCAAATTGCATCGATTCTGTAGTTGCAATTTTTTAGGTTCTGATATTTTAGTTGAAGAGAAGAATGTATGGATAGGTATGCAACACCTAATTCTGACGTCACCAGAATTCCCACACACTTCCGGCACAAAGAGATATGGGAATGATAATCCCAGAGAATAAGATGGGCGAGTCATGATTCCTGCAAAAAAAGTTTCGATTCATATCCGATCACAAGAACTCTTCCAGAAAAAATAGTGATTTAACCAACATCTTAAATTGATAAAAGGCCAATGCAAATGTTCATTAGTGAAAATTTCTTTTGTTTCCCAAAAAATGTGACCGACAATCATTTTAACATGCTAAATATTTTATCATTGTTCCAGAATTTTGGCTAAATAGCACAAGGCTATACTGAATTATATTTATAGTTTTCTTAGTTCAGTTTCGATGTAGGAAACCATGGATAAGCCTGCGTGCTAGCTCATTTCATAACTCTCGTCCACGCGATGTGTGAATGGTTTTTATAGTTCATTTCGTAACCACATGAACTTTAGTATGATGAAAGGGTGGAGTTTTATTATACATATTTTTATTTTTATATATATATATATATATATATAATATATATATATAAATAAGTTTTTTATTGTGGTATGTGTTGACGTTTTAGGTTTTAGTTTTATTGATTTTATTTTTATATGTTTTTTTTATTAATTTTATTTTTTTTAATTATTCAAAAATAAAGACTTTTTTTCTTTTTTCTAAATTGAGAAAAGTTTAGAAAATTTTGAGATAGATCTAATTGAAATTTGGAGATCAAATTTTGAGCATTTTTAAAATGAATAATGAATTTAGATCTCCCATCCAATTTTTAGATCTATGAATTTTATTCCAAAATTTCAATGCTAACTTTATTCAATTTTCCTTTCTAATTTTCCATGTTGGACAAGGAGTAAGAAGAGAGCATACTCAAGATTTTTTTCAACTCTTTATTCTTTTGAAATATAATGTTTGAAAAAGAAAGTAAAAGGATTCGATCTCTAATTTCAAACTTTGGCTTTCAAAACTCTATTTGTTCTCCTCTCTTTCTAGATTTTTCTACAAAATGATTAGTAGGTGGTGGCTCTTACCGCACCACCAAAAGTAAAATTTCAAGTAAAATAAAATCTATCCTAATGAAAAAACTTAAAAACATCACCAAACTTGATTTTGTCCTACTCTAATAGAAATAGAAAGAATGGTTCAAGTGTCTGAATATTTCTAGTGTAACCATGTACGTAACAAGAGTAAAAATATATCCATGCTTAGGTTTGAAAAATATGCATTAAATTATATCAAAGCATGAAAGGCCAGTTGTTTTGATTATGCAATCATGAATTAAGGAAGAATGGAAGAGTGATGTGACTTGATCCCTGATTGGAACCATCATTCAATAAATCTATGACATTCTTAATTCCTTTCTTAACTTAAATCTCATTGAATATTCTTCTTCACTATGCATTCTTCAATCTTATACTCTAGTGGTTTCTCCCCATCAAAAGCATTACATGATCCTTTAGTCCATTCAATAGATTGACAAGAGGAATCACAAGAGACTTGAACATCTTTCGGTGGAGGTGGATAAATAGACAAGTTTCTAAATGTATTTAAAATATACTCGTACTAAAAGGCAGATATCCTAGCTATTGCTATGATTCAAGAAATTTCTTGGAAGGACATCTTTCAAACTATGCATTATTCCAACTGGTTAATACTTCCTTTCTTTCACACAGATTACTAAAAAATATTGAAAAATTATTGAATATGCATCATAAGATATTTTAATATGCTATTAACCATCTATGAATGAATTCAACTATCATGACTTGTCTAAAATTTCAAAATAAGCACCTATGTATACCTCCCAGGAAACAGTGCCAAAATGTTGGGTGATTTAATTGTGAGTTAAATCCCTATCATTAAATTGTCAACCCGGGGTTTGTGACCTGATGAGGTATACATGTACTATATGTACTAGGTGATTATTTCTCATAATAAATTAATCTAATGCAAGAAACTTGAAACTAATTACAAAGAAAATAATAAAATCAAACAAAAAGCAAGTGCACATGTTCTCTCTCAATCACTTTTCTCTCAAAGACTAGCTCTACGAAAACAAACAATTCTAATATAATCTATGAAATGAAAAATTAATTTAATCTAGTAGCTTATGATATTAATAATGTGATATTAATAGTGTGCCAATCCAATCCAAACATAAGGAAATTAAATCAATCTTCACAAAACAACATAAAACATATAATAAAAATCACATAAAAGAAACTAAATTAAAATTGCATAAATTAAATAACATAAATATTTACAACAAAGGAAATAGGTACACAAGCTGTGGTTGATGGGGGCCATACACTCCTCAGCAAGCACACCAAATGATTATCAATTCTTGGAGATCAAAGTACCAACATGTATTCCATAAAATGAAGTTGGAGAAAGTTCCAAAGATATTACAATAATTAAACTCTCTTCCTCTCTATCATCACTTTACAAATTACATATCTTATATGGAACTCCTTTGTATGAAGGATGCACTCCTATTTATAAAAAAACTTAAGATAACTAATCAATAAATATAGATCCACAAATATCTTCTAGATCCACATTTATCTCTTGTGGTTACAACCAATCACCTAAAAATATGAGATACAAATCCTCTCAAAATTCTCTCATAGTTTTGATAGGACACATATCAAAAAATCCATGATTATTCTCCTTTGAATGTGCTTAGTCAATGATACAAATCTTCTACAAACATTCCACAAATCTTCATAAATTGGAATTGAAATTTTAATTTTTTGGTTGAGCGGCCAAATAGGACCCTTCTAGAATCTTCAAATAAACCTACAATATCATAAAAATTATACCGCTTTTAGATATATATTAAACATGTTAATTTCCTAATATTTAATCATAAATTCTCTTAAAATAATTAAAATAAATGACTTGGAAAATAATAATGATAAACCCATATGATCATGAAAATGGTTATTAATGTAGGTTTATGGAGGTACAATATATGGAAAAGAGTTATGAAATATGGTAAAATGATGGAAATTAGAGTAAAAGAGGATGAAAATTTGAAGGCCCAACATGTATTGAGAGTTAAAATCATCTAGCATGCTCCAAGATACATTGTTTAGAGACACAAATTCATGTTACATGAGTTGGCAATGAGGTGGATGGAGAAATAAGAATTTATAGATAGAAGCACCTCTACATTTAAACTCATATTAGAAAGGTTGTTCCAAAGAGTATTTTAATTGATGGAAACAAGTGTCATTGATGTTAAACGGTATGTCCAAGGTAGAATAAATATCATTCATGAATCAATGAAAGTAGTATGGAAATTAGATCTCTTACATTGCCTCAGGTGAAGTCAAAAGAAGTATGAAGTTTATTGAGTTTTTGAAAAGGTTATGATTCCAAAATGAACCTATAAACAACATGTTTTGGAATTCCTAACTAGGACCTTTCCGATAGCATATCATACTCTATAAAGGTCCTCCTATATGAGAATTTATGGCTATCCAAAGATCAGGATCAACCAAAGGGCCTAAACTATAGGGCACAATCTAAAATTCCAAAATTTGTTAAATGGTGTCCATCTTCTAGAAAGATACATGGTTTAGTGTTATAGATCATTGTCAAACTTGCATGGAGTTTGATGTATTAATGGTCAAGCACCTTTCCCAAATCAGATGAATAAGATGATTGGTTGAAGAGTTTGAAAGGTAGATGGAAGCAAAACCCGCATGAAATTTAATAGAGGCCACTGACCTATCTAGAAGTTACACATGGTAGTCTCTGGCTGGATGATTTGGCAGCGATCTGTGCCCCATGCACAATCATCCATGGCATAGCAACAATGATGATGTGGCACACTTTCATTGCATGAGGTGTTGTTAGCAAGTGACATCATCAGGAAGATGTGGCACCTCTAAGGACTGCAACATGGTAGTTCCAAATGGTAACTTTTTATTTTTCAAACGATAAAAGATGAGTGAGATGTGGCAACCCTCTCAAGCTTCCATTTGGCATGATGATTTCATTCTGACATCACCATGTGGCAACTATGGATCCCTAGGATAGGGTCACGTGGCATGGTCACATGGTCTAAGGAAAGGGGTTGAGCATGAATTTTAAGGTTGCATGGTTATGTTCTCATGAAATCTTAAGCCCCAAATTATAGGAAACTTGAAGTTTGAATAGAGGTCATTTTGGGTGTTCGTCAGCCTTAGGGTCTAGTCTAAGGTCAACCTTCGAAGCCTTGAAACCACTCTAGTGCATATATATATCATGCTCAAACTCCAAAAAAAGCTACACATTCAAACCACAAGATTTTTGTGATCAAGACAAAGTTAAAGTTTTGTACGAGTAGAATGGTTAATATTTTATATGACTAGTTGGGGCTTCAACCCTCTAGACGTGTGTATACTATGTATTAGTGAATGGTTCTATGAAGGTGTTGATGCCCATTTTTAATCTTGTGCTTGCCGATATGAATATGTAAAACTAGTCTCTGCCACAAGTCACAACTGAAGGTCATGAGTTTGAGTCTAATTAGATTCAATTAAATTTTTTATGTAAGAGTTATTATGTGTTGTATTTAACCATTTTTTCAAATAGTTAGTCATTTTATAAAGCTCATAAAGTTTTGTTCTATAGAATGTGCCTTGACTCTGTCATTTTATAAAATGATTAATTTTTGTATGCTTCTATATAGTTCTATATGGTTTTTAGAGGTTTCTGTGCTCATTTTAAGACCAAATTAATTTTATTAAGAAGAACGATGGTCAAGGTTCTATGGTGAACAAAGCTAAAGGCATGAAAAGTCTGAATGGTGTACCTTTGATGATTAGAATCAATGTTATGTGTTTTGGCAACCTATGAGTAGGTTGCAGTTTATGTTGGGTATATGGGAAGAACAAAATATGAGAAGGATATTATGTGAAAATACTGATGAACAAGATGGAATAGAGTATGGATAAGGTGATAGGTTGTTGATAGAAATATGATAGCATAATTTCATTTGGCTTGAAGAATTATATTTGTATAAGAAAAAGTAGATCCATTTTGAAATATTATGAAAAGAGGTCCATAGGAAGTTGAACAAGAAGGTGGGTGCCTCAATTAGGGTTAATCCTATAGTAAGTCGAAGCTTGCTAGTTTATAAGGTTAGTGCCTCAATTAGGTTGGATCATATAGAAATTGAAAGCTTGTATATAAATATGGTTGGTGACTCGATCAAGTTGGAGCCTACAACAATTCAAAGCTTGTGTATCTCCAAGTTTAGTGCCTCAGTTTGGTTGGAGCCTACAACAAGTCAAATCTTGCATATCTCTAAGGTTGGTACCTCAATCAGGTTGTAGCTTATAGTGAATAGTTTCTTGCCAATTTTCAAGGTTGGTGTTGAGTCTCAAAATTATCATCCATATTTCCATAATTTCATAACTATTTAGCCCTCATTTCATAACTATCTAGCCTAAAACCCTACATCAAGTGATCGTCTTCATGATTATATGGGTTAGGATCCTTGTTTTCCAAAGTTATTTATTATATGTATTTAAAGTGAATTTATGATTAAAAACTAGGAAATTGACATGGTTTCATATATCTATATATGTGTTATGAGTTTTGTGACATGTGTAGGCTTATTTAGAGGTTCTAGAAGGGTCTTACTTGGGCTCCCAAGATCAAATTCGATTTTCAACTCAAGAGGTGGATCATATTCCAAGGAGAAGGATCTTGAAGATATTGATGTGTCATAGGATTTGTATCCAACATTTAGGGATAAGTTAATACAAGTATGGATCTAGTAGATATTTAAGGGATCTACATTTGTTGAGTAGATATCCCTAATTCATGTATAAATAGGAGGAGCGTCCTTCAAAGGAAGCTAATAGTTGTCATTTTATTCATTAGCATCAGATTTATGATTTTTCATTCAGCATGAATAATATCATTTTCTCCAAATCACGAGTTATGAGTGTTGTTTGATTATTAAGATGTGATAGTTGTTCTTGTGTTCTCATTGTGGAATGGAAGGATCCCCATAAACCACAATTTTCATACAATTGTAATGTAGTTTGATTTATGTTATCTTCTTCCATGCAAGTGTGCTTTACTTTCTATAAGTGTGATTTGCTTTCTGCAAGTTTGATTTACTTTCTTACATTTTATTTGATTATCATTAAACTACTTTCTTACTAACTATCTTATTTTGCTTTCTTGACAACTAAATCACTAGTTGTTATTTACTACTTTCTGAATTAATTTACTGATTTATAGATTATCACAATTTTCTTCTTATAGTTGTTCATAGATTAATTTTCTTTTGAATAGTTTAGAAACACCATGGCATTAATTCATTTATTCCATCTTTATAATTTAATTTAGTTTCCTTTCATGAGATTTCTTTTGTAGTTTTCTTTAGTTATATTTGTAAGATGTATTTCCCTTCTCTCTTTCCATCGTAAACAAACTTTCTACAATAGTTTCATTTGGGGTCCCATATATTTTGGTTTTCTTCTAAGTTAACGAAACCCCCGGGTTGACATATTGAAATGAGAAGGGATTTAGAATAGCATTAATCTCCCTACATTTGGTACCTTAATTAGGTTGTAGCCTATTGCAAGTAGTTTTTTTAATATCTTGCAAGTGGGTAGCCTGAGTAGGTCAATGCTTGAAAATCTATGTAATGAGTTAAAGAGGAAGAAGAAGTATTTGTGGTTCCTTCTCAAATGGTTTCCACACAAAATTTTGCATCCACTTCTATTTATGTAATGGTTTCTTGATGTATTGTTGATGTGATTATGCCTTATTGATACATTATTCTATTTATTGATATATTGCAAATAGTTATGATACATTTCTACACAATTTTTCATTGATAAAAAGTAACGAAATGCTAAAATTGTTTCCACATTGATTCGGCCCCCCCTCTTAATGTAATATTTGGTCTAAAAATTGGCATTAGAGAAATTTTCCCTCATGAATAGTTAAATACCAAAATATTGATCTCAAGAAAAGATGGTCATAATTAGAGCAGTAGGTATGTCCCTCTTGTTTGTTGGATCCAACTATCATTTCTGGAAGTTAAGGATGAATATCAATACCATCTCCTTGGGAGATAATATTTTTGAAATTATAGAGACCAGGAATAAAATTTCGTATTCCATTCCAAAAGAAGCAACTAATAAGGCATTCTATAAATCCAATGCACAAAAAATGCATGTTACTCTAAGTGTCTTATGAAACTCAAAATTTATCAAAGTAATGTAGTGTAAGTTAGATCATGAGGTATGGAATAGGATAAAAACTTATTCAAAAGGGCTCACAAAGGTAAAATAATTTAGGATACAATCTCTCATGGCCCAATTCAAATGTTTAAAGATAGAAGAAGTTGAGGATGTTTCTTCATACTTTCTTTGTGTTGACAATATTGTCAACTATATCATAGGTCTTGGTGAAGAAGTCAAGGATGTTGTTGTTTAGAAAATATTGATATCTCTTCCATCAGGATTCAAAACCAAAGTATCAAACCTTGAGGAACTAACTGATGTAGACAAAATTATTCTAGATGTACTTCATGGAACACTCTCATCTAATGTGCTAAGTATAAAGTATGACAAATCTAGAATTAAGGAATCAACATTACAAGTAACCAAAGAATATAAAAAGTATGAAAATCAAGATGAATCTAACTCTAATGAAGAAGAAGGAAAATTTATGCTGAAGCTAAAAGGAGGAACTGAAAACTTCAAAGGTAATCTCCTTTTAAAGTGCTTTAAATGTGAAAGGAGAGGACATTATTCTTATAAATATCCTTATGCTAAAATGAAGGATAGTGATGATGAGCCAAGATTCAATTATATGCATCAAAAGAAGAATCAAGCCAACAGGAAGAAGAATTTTTACTCAAAGGAAGAAAGTAATTACGAAAGCAATGAAAATGTTACCAATGGTGAATGAGGTGCAATATTTTTCATCACTTAAATGTAAGAACATAAAGAAAAAATAGATTATGAAGGGAAAATTATAATTTCATTGAAGGAAATAAAGACACTTACAAAGAGGGAACGACAATTAATGCAACAACTCCAAGATAAAGAGTTGAATCAAGTGACCTTTCTTTCTCTCAAGCTTGAGCTAGAAGAAGATAAAAGGACAAAGGAAGTTTTTCTAGAATAGATACATGAGAAAGAACAAATTTGTGAAAGATTGGAATAATTTGTACTTTTGAAAGAAGAATTGGAATATATAAAATGTTGGAAATACTTAGAGGGGGGGTGAATCAATATTCCTTAGCAATTAGAACTTTTAAATATTTTCAGAGCATTATTTAATCTTCAATTATTATTAACATTTACGGAGTAGTAATAGCAAATAAAAGAACACAATAGGCACAATAATTTTAGGTCGAAAACCCTCTCCAAGTCAAAAACCACCATATTGTTTTCTAATAAATTCTTTGAACTTCCAACCCAATTGAAATAAAAGAAATAACTTCCTAGAATTCTAGAAAATCGTTCTTCTCTAGCTCCCACTAGAAGGATGCCCCAAAGCCCTGGTTTCTTCAGTAATGAATTTAATGGATGCCCCAACATGGTAGTGATCCACAAGTCGCCATAGCACCCCCCTACCACCTTGAACTATTCATAGGCCCCAACCTATAAGTGACTTCATACACCTGCCTAGCACCTCCCTAGCACCCTATAATGACTGAAATAAGACAAGGCTGTGGATTCCCAAACCTGGGACAACAATCCACGATACAATAAGATGTACAATTATTTTTGTGTAATTGACCAAATACCCAATCACTCTATGACATGCAACCCAAACATGACATCATCCCATCAGTGACTTTTATACCTCCCAACACTATCTCTTCGAATCTAGGCAGAATGACTTTGTCAAGTGACTCGTTTACAATATTTACAATGATGACTCATTTACAAATGACTCTTTTATAACTTTACAATGATGACTCTTTTACAACTTTACAGTGATGACTCTTGGCCTTAGCAATACTTCACTATATCTAGATGGATGTCATGTCTTCAAGGATGTCCCGTTGTAATGCTTCCTTTGATTTTATACTTCTGCTATTGAATTCTTGCTTGATGTTGTACTTGAATCTTCTTCTACATGCATGCAAAATTTTCACAACAAAACCAATTCCAAAACAAAACAAAATACCTTTCAACTTACCTCTTCCTGCCAAACACATGTAAGTTCATAAAAATGAATAAATACAAATTAAAATTACAATGCGTACGTGAAGTGTGCTTTTCAATTTTGTTGTTGACTTGTTGTAGCAATATACAAAGACTCCCACTCTTCATATAGGCCTAGACTCTATGCAAGACTATATCCAAACTGACCTAACGATATATACAATAAAAACTAATGTTAGGTCCTAGACTTGTGATGGACCAAGTTCTAAGTACGACAATAGGGACCATTCTATAAACTATGACAAGACATGTAACATGAACTTACACCATCATATAGATTTAGCAGACTTTGTGTACCATCAAATGTGTAGTGTCAAGAATAAGACATTTGAAATGTGGTATCAAAACTAACTGTGACATATAGAGACATAGCGATATAACCGAGACCTTGTATATACTTATGTTGTCTTACAAATACATATGTCAAGGATGACACTCAATTCAAATGTAAACACTATTCATACATACCTTGTTGTAAGATATTTACCCTTGACTCTTGATGTGTGGTCCTTACTATAGTGATCCCTGAATGCATGTTTTTCCTTGCCTTCTAGTTGCTTGATATTGAATCTGCTGTATCTCTATAATTTCGAATCTCAAAGGTCTGAAATTCTGTCTTGTGGTAGCCCTCAAAGCTCTATTTCCAACCCGATACGTTAGATCACGACTGTATTCTTCAATAAAGAGTTATTTCCAATCTCCCACAATGGCTAGTATTAGACTGGTTCTGTAAAGTGAACTTGTACGAAGTGTCACGTGTAACTGTTGCAAGCTTCGGCCTTAAAAACAATACCTAAAATAATAAATTCCATCCTCTTTCCTTCACTATTTACAAAATTTTAATCCAATTCTTAGAGATAATTTATGACTCTTTTACCAACATCACCTGTTTGACATGGAATTTAGGAGCCTGCAAAAACCCTAACTTCCTCACATCATATATTTGAAAATATAGTGAACCAAGATCTGAAATTTAGTAACAAGGTTCTTCATGATTTTGGCTCAAGTGGGTTTTAATTTCCTCTAGTGAAGCTTCATAGAAATAAATTAATAGTGAAAATTCCATGATAACCTAATTATAGCCACAAAATCGCTACTAGAGGAGGATATGAGGGTCACTATTTATATGAATGTCTTGAGTTGTGAGGGTCCTCAATAAGTGAGTGTTGGAGTGATTTTAGGAGCAAAAAAAACATTATTAATTATTGAGTATTCAGTGACCACAACCAATTATGAGTTCCATGCCACAACCCCATGGGTTTTTGGCCCACTAACTGGGGTTACTAACTTCAAACACGAATATCTCTCAAACCATGAAGAATTACATTATGTGCCATATATCATCAGAAACATCTCAACGAGTAGAATCCATATAAAAGAGCCTTGACTCAAAATAGAGTAATTTGTGAAGTAAAATTTCACATGCAAGATCGGAGCAGCCCCTAGTGCTTCTTGGGTTGAGATCAATCACAACTAGTGATCAACAACAAACACAACTTAAGACTTCATAAAGTGACTATATATTTAGCTCATATTGTCAGCATGCAAAGATATCCCCCCATTATAATAGCTATTAGTTATCATATAAGTTGTGAGGCATCCAAGAATAAATGTATCACAAGCACATCAAATGAATATCATCCTAATAAGCTCGATCAAACATTCATTTCATCTGGAAGTAACTCTCTTGAAGGTCCTAATTAAATGATGAATCATCCCAAGCATTTCCATTTTAATTATCATCCACATGAAGCCAAGAATGAGAAAGGTACATATAAGGGAAAGAACCAGAGCGAAAGAATCGATCCCCCCATGTTAGAAAAACTTCATAAAGGATACACAACCAACAATGGTGTAGGTGTTGGAAATCAATGAATGAATGAATATCACCTTATAGCTCTAGGTATCAAAATAATTTCTTTGGTTAGTATTTTTCATGCACAAAATTTTCACACAAAGAAGAATATTGCAAGACATGATATTGTCAAATATAAAGGATATGATCAGGTGCCTAGATTGGGACATATGGATCAAGTTAGAAGAAAACATCAACCATTTTAGCAAATGTTGAAGCCAAATATTGTGTGTTATATATTTCATAGTGAATGACACACAACACATGATTCTAGACTCAATATATAAGCACTTTCATTTAATCTAAGAAGCAACACTATGTGATAAAGGATGAGACAGGAAGAGCGAAGGTCAGATCTAACCCCTCAGATCTAATTCCTTAGTGAAGGCTTCTTGAGGATAACAACTTGTTGAATTAAAACATGAAGAAGAAATTCTATGAATTTTGAATCATCACTTTGATATGAGGATAGCACATGGAAAATGACAAGGGAAGATTCCTTTTTCATTATGACTTGATGATGATATATTAGATATAAAGTAGTAAATAAAAAACAATATATACATATTAGAACATCATATTAGGCATACATAAGTAAAGAATTTATGCTAGTTCACCATTAAAACTAAGACAAATCAAAGGAGTAGATGAGAAGTCAAAGAAAAACATAGTCTCAAGGGGAGATTCCATCAAGTTCATGGAAAAATTTTACAAATAGCATAGTCTCGGGAGGAGATTTGAAAAAAACATGTATAGGAATGGTTGACGTAGTATCGATAACATAGTCTCAGAGTGAGACTCTATTAGGCCGATAAGAAAATTTATGGATAATTGTTGAATTGATATCAGGGGGAGACTCCATCAGGCCCATATGAAAGTTTAAGGACAATAGGTGAGCAATGACAAGCAAAAGCATGCTATCAACAAGAGACTTTATTAGGTCCATAGGAAAGTACAAAAATCGTTGAAGAAGTATTTTCTCATGGTGAGACTCTATTAGGTCAACATGAAAGTATAGGAAGAATTCATGAGTATTATTGGGAACCATGAGGGCTTCACTCAATGAATCTCTATCATATCACATGTGTCCATGGCATACTAAATAATACCCTTAATTTGACTACATATTGAAAAATACCTTTGAAAATCACATTATTTAAACCCCTACCAATACGAACCCAATACACCTTGCCAATTTAAAAAAATGCTACTTTCATTAGATATTGTAGGTATCCATTTTTTCATTAACATTTTTTATACCCGTTTTTATATTTTTATTAACTTTGAGTTCCATTTTTTATACTAGCCAATATTAAAACTCTTTACCCCCTTTATATGCTCAATATATTATGTCATTTTTTCCTCAATATATATCTCCCAATATGAATACACATGGTATGGTATTCCCCCCCCAACGAATCCCCCATGGTAGGAACTTACAGATAAAGGAAGCATGGTCTCAAGGGGAGGCTTCCTCCGATCTATAAGAAATATCAATAGAAACTAAAGGATGCATATATTAACAAATATGGTAGGTATTTACAAACAGAGGAATTTAATGTGAGGGAAAATATAATTATAACATGATTAGGTTCACACATAGCTATGGAAGCATAGGAGGACAATCATGTCCCTTTTCCATTGGTGTCAAATGGGGATATAATGAAGACATTGATGTGGACATTGACATACTTTCACTAGGAGGAGAAAGAGATACTAAAATACATTGATGAGCAATAATAATGGAGGAGAGAATTCAAGCATTGGAATAACAAAAGAAGGAAAGAAAGAAATGAGGCATCTTCACAGGGGAAGTCCTCAGTAGTGTGTCAAGGGGAGTTTGATGCATGTCAAGGAAATCTTGGCATATTGACATCAATGACCATCACTGTATAGTGGTGTTGTAATCAATGACAATGGGGGATATTGTTGCACATAGTGTTATCATTGATGACAACAAGTGTCATTGATGTCAAAGGGGATTCTTAATACAATAGTAGTATCGTTCATGAATGAAAGAAATTAGTATGACAATGAGATCCCTTGCATATCCTTAGGTGACATCAAAATATGCATAAAGTTTATTGAGTTTTTCACAAAGTTATGATTCCCTAATGAAACTATGAACAAAATGGTTGTGTTTTCCTCATAAAGGTCTTTCCAATGGTATATCGCACTTTGAAAAAATCATTTTGAATGAGAATTTATGGCCATTTGAAGACTAGCATAAGAAAAAGGACCTAAACAATAGGGAAAAACCCACAATCACCAAATTTGTTAAACAATGTCCATCTCATGGGCATATCCTTGGTTTAGTGTGTTAACCTATAGTATATTATGGTTAAAATTACATGAATTTTAACCTATTAATGTCAATAACATTTCTTAGATCAGATAGATAAGATGCTTTATTGAAAAATTTGAAAGGCAGATGAAGAAAACCTATGCAAAATTTAATTGAGGTCACTGGCCTATCTAATAGTGGAATATGGTGGAATTTGCTTGGATGATTTGGCATATACATGCCTTTCCTTCAAATCATCTATGATGTAGCAACAAGGATGACATGGTTCACTTTGGTTGGATGAGGTGATGTCAAAAAGATGATGTGGCACTTCTAGGGAATGCCACATGGCATGTCTAAATTACATCTTTCCATTAGTCAAATGGTAAAAAATAAGTGACATGTGGAACCCTTCTCGAGTTGCCCTATTACATGATCACGTCAAGATGACATCATCATGTGAGCGACCATGGACTCCAAGAAAAGGTCACATGGCATGATCACATGATCTAATATATTGAGCATAAATTTTGAGGTCACATGGTTATAACCTCATGAAATATTAAGCCCCAAAATATGGAAACTTCATGTTTGAATAGAGGTCACATTGGGCATTATTCAACCCTGAGGTCAGAGTCAAGGTCAACCCTTCAAGCTCTAGGACCACACTATTGCATATACTATATATATATATATTTCACACTAAGACTCCACAAAAAATACACATTCAAACCATAAGTGATTTGTAATTAATATGAAGTTAAAGTTCTATAGAAGTAGCATGGTTAATATGTAATATGACTTGTTGAGGGTTTTACTCTTCATATGTGTGTATTCTATGTATTCGTGAATTGTTATGCGAAGGGGTTGAAGCCTATTTTCGTCTTGGACGTGGCAGTCTATATATGTAAAACCAGTCTCCCCAGTAGGTCACGACTCAATAGAAGGTTAGTTGGTCCTGTGGAATGGTTTGTTTGATGTAGGTTATGGGTTCAAGTATGGTTAGAATTAGTAATTTTTTATTTATTTTTTTATATATAAGGCTTATTAGTGCAGTATATTTAACCATTCACTAAGTCATGTTGTAGAGCCTGTAAAGTTTTGTTTTATAGAATGGACCTTGGATTTGTCATTCTATAGAATGATTAATTTGTGTATGGTTTTATAAAGTTCTATATGGTGTTTGGACACCTCTACGCTCATTTTAAGACCAAATTAAATTTTGGAAGAAACATTATGATCAAGGTTCAGTGTTGAACATTCCTAAAGGCATGAAAAGTATTGATGATGTATTTTTTATGATTAGAATGAATGTTATATATTTTGGAATCTTATGAGAAGGTTGAAGTTGATGTTGGGTATATGTCAAGAGTGTGTTCTAAGAAGGGTCTTATGTGACCAAAATGATGAAGTTGGAACAAATTATGGACATGGTATGATAGGTTGTTGACAACAATATGACAACAAAAATTTATTCAATTTGAAGAATTATATTTGTAGAACAGAAAGTGGATCTAGTTTGAAATATTATGAAAAGAATTCCAAAAGAAGTTGAAGAAGCGGGTGGGCACCTCCACTAAGGTTGGTACCTTAATCAGGTTGAAGCAGTAGCAGGATGAATCTTGCTAATTTCTATGGTCATTGCCTCATTTAGGTTGGAGCCTACAATAAACTAAATCTTTCATATCACTAAGGTTGGTGCCTCAATCAGGCTGGAGCCTACAATAAGTGGAAGCTTTCATATCTCTAAGGTTGGTGACTCAATCAAGTTGTAGCCAAATATAAATAGTTGCTTGCATACCTTGGGGGTGGGTGCCTCTAGAAGTTCCAAGTCTGTAAATATATGTAATGAATTGAAGAAGAAGAAGAAGAATAATTTGTGGTTTTCTACTATGTGGGTTTCCTTGTAAAAACGTTTTTCTCTTGTGTTGATGTGTCGACTTCTTTATTTATTTTTTATGTGATGATGGATTCTTGATGAATTATTTTGTTTATTGATATGATGGAAATAGTTATGGTACATTGCTACATAATTTTTAATTATTAAAAATAGTGAAATGATAAAATTGTTTCAACATTTATTCACCCCCCCTCTTAGTGTGATCACTGGTCTAACAAAGGTAAATGTGGGCATAATGAAATAAAAATGTCAACACCTATTATTTTATGTATGTTTTCTAATACAACCAAAAGAGGGAAGTTAGTATGTATGTATGTTTTCTAATACAACATGTTTGGTGATCCTCCCTTTTGGTTTTGGATTGTATGGCTCATTAAGAAACAAGTTAGTTTTTTTAACGTATCTCACAAAGAGGAGACAATTTAGTCATTGGTGGAGAGGAATTGATTCAATATATTCCAGTTCCATGGTCAATTTACATTGTAACTAAAATTATCTTATTATGTGTGAAACAAGAGAATTAGGAGGAGTTATAGAATATTTGAACACCGTGCAATTGATACTCATCAATATTTGACTTTATCTATATGAGTTGGGAAGCAAGAAAGAAAACTATGAGTTATATGATAAACCTAGGAGAATAATAGGTTTTTAATAATAATTAATCAATAGATCAAAGCTCACACGCAAAAATAAAGTGGATTTATAGCATATGTGGAGAGTAAAAATAGGAAGCATGCAACCTTTGACTCCAAATCTAATTGCTGCATGGAAACCATATCCTTGGCTACAACTAGAATGTGACTTTCTAAGAGGATTTTGTAGTACTCAAAAAACCCTCTCAATGCATCCACATATTGATTTAGATACAATTCCATTTGAGGGAAAACATAATAGATACTATAACAAGGTCATACGCTGAAGGGGAACATAAATAATGGAAAAAAGACTAGATATACAAAGTTATAGTAGAAACCCAGAAGACTAGTAAGTTTGTAATTATAAGTAAGAAATAAATCAAACTTCACATGAAAAAGATGGATTCATAACACATATAGAGACTAATAAAAATATGTATCCAATTTTGGAAGATGAATTCAATCCCTTCTAGTGCCATGGTCGATTTCAACTCTAACTCAAATTTGTTCAACACCTAATCCTAAGGGTTAGTGTGGAAGTTGGGCAGTAAAAGGGATTCCAAGAGACCTTGGAATATGGAATCCAACGGTCACTCTAATTTATTATAAATGTATATCTAAGTTAATAAGAAATGTAATTCATTGTTCTATCATTTTATGAATGTTCACATCCCATGTGGGTTCATGGTATTAGAGTTGCAGTCAAATTTCTGTTCTTCTCTAATTTGAGCCACTTGGTTTTTTGGACTCTCTAAATGTCAGCTTTACCTTCCTACCACCTTCCTATGTATCAAAACTGCCATTATTATTCTTGTTGCATGTTTTCCCACTGACCTCTTAGCTAGATTCATATTAGGTTCGATTTCCCACTGCTTCTCAGCACTACTAATTGTAACTCCTATGGTGTGTGTTCAAAGGAGTGTTACTTCTCGATGAACTATTACTAGACTTCTACTGTGCAAATAATTTATTTGTAAGCACTGCTTTTGATCTATCTAAATATTGGGGAAATGGATTATCATATAAAAGCTTCCTCTTGGAAGAAACTCACTCAAAATAGAGAGATTCAAAGCACAGGTGTGTGAGAAAGTCCCTGTCGTCTAAACCATTGGAATCTTTAGGGTTGCTAGTAATATCTCTCTTTCTTAATTTCTCAGTGACTAGGGTGTGTTCTACCCATCAGTGTGGTAGTCTTCTGTCCATAATCATTTCTTATTCTAGTGATGTCCAAACTTGTCTCCTATTTTGGCACTATCAAGATTTATTTCTTATTCTAGCATTTTCAAGATTTGTCTCCTGTTCTAGGGAGCATTAATTATGCCTAGACCTATACCATGAAATTTTTTAGTGTATACCAGGCACAAAAAGGAATGAAATAGAAATTGGTCTCACCTAAAGGATTCTTAATATATTTTGGATGTTGTGAATTATATTTACATTTTCTATGACCTGTGTGTTGTTGAATAAGATGGTTGTGAAAGTTGGATGGTAAATTCGAAGGCAATGTTACCCCTCTGTGTTAAAATGTGGCCATATGGTATGTTTCATTCATTCCACAAGGATGTGTAATGGTCTATGGTGTGGCATATGATAATTTATTACTCCTGTAGACTTTTTGTTCATGCCTTTATGAACCATGAGCGTTGAGAGAAGTGTTATCTATTTTTTGGTGCGTTGAAAGGTTATAAATGAAGTAAGGTTGTATTAGTGTTGGACTGGGAGATGAACAAATTTTCCTCTGCAACCAGGATTGAAGTCCTTTTTGGAAATATTTTAAGTGGTTATGGTGATATGTTGGGTTGTACAGGATTTTCATTGAAGAATATTAGTCTTCATTAAACAAGTTAATTTCAAACCTTGAAATTTACTTTGAGACTTCGGTCCTCCAGAAGGATTCATATGTGGAAAATGATTATTGTAAGATTGTTGGAGCTATAGACCTTGAAAGGTGGCCTAATTTCTACGAAATTTGTTTGATCTAGCTATCAAGAACCATACACTTTTGTGGTTTCTTCTATCTTACATATCAAATATTTATCTCAATGTTTTTGAAGTGTTCCACGCACCAATGAAGATCTGAGGCATGATCTAAAGAATTTTAGGGTATAAGTATAAGTCTATCTCTTCTGGTGCGATCTAGAGTTGGACCTTTCTGGCCTCTATACTAAACAAAGGGAAATATTTAAAGACATAAGTATCTGGATTGGTGTCAAAGCAATACATGACCCCTCTCCACTACATTTTTTAATAATCTACTCCCATTCTTGTACGCTCTTCCCATACCACCACAAGTTATGCCATTACAAATCTGAGTTTTTAATTTCTTTGTATTATGTTCCATGCTCCTCCACCCATATAATGTTGCTCGACACATAGTCATAAGTGATACGCTACACATATGCACTCACTCCTCCCAATTTTCACAATTGAATGCTCTCTTTCTTGTAAATCTTGTGCAATCCCATAGATTGCATACTTGGAAACATTGTGACTTATTGTCTACAAGAGGCATTTCTTTTGTAACAATTTCCTCATTCATAAGATCTCAAAGTTGATCCTCGACAACTTTATGTTTACCCTTAGAGTTTTCTTCGATGTAGATTGGGGAGGATTTGAAACTTCATGAACAAAAAGATTTTTCTGTTGGTCCTTAGTGCATTGAGCATTGAAGTAGCATTGATTATGGTCAATGAGTTTTGTATGCAGATTCCTTAGTGCATTATGTTAGAGCATTGAATAGTCTTAAATCTCTACGTTGAAGCAATCTATGGTTAAATATCCCTTATCTGCATTGTCAAGTTGAAGACATTGGTATACACAATGTTCAATTGGTATGTATATTGAGATTTAATTGGATAAGTTTGTTACCTGTTATACAAGTATCATAAAGATATATTTTATGCTAGAGAGAGAGTAAAGTTCTTATTGTAGTGGAGATTGGAAAATATTTGTACTCAGTGTGATTGTCAACTAATACTTATTTTCTAAATGGCTTTGATTAGTGATGTATTAGAGTTTTTAAATAGTCTTAGTCATTCAACTATTTATGAGATGGTGAAAATCAACTGAAACACTCTTTGTGTTATTAAAACATGTCTGCAGAATGCACAGGAAAAGATAGAATTTTTGGATCTTGAATCTCTTCAACAAAAAATAACTACGGTAGTGGAGTCATCATTCTAAACCTATTTCTATTCGAAGCATTGAAGTAGACTCCCATAAGCAGCTAGTCAATAATTTTGCAAATGATTCAGATCAAGTACCCAATGAACTAGCAGAATTACACGTAGATGTAGAAATTCAGCCTGCACTTCCCAGGCCAATTATAAAACCTTGGGAAGAGCTTGTCCACAATAAGCATAGAATAGGTCTTGGATATGATAAGGAGGTGTCCTTTCATATTCTAGACTACTCCAAGCCCATTAAGTTTCAAAGTGTTGGATTCCTTTATGACAGTACACCTTCAAATGTTCTAGTTTTTTCTCCTCTTCCACAAAAACAAGAACAAAATGTTAAATGCCAACACTATGACTGAGTTGGCCATATGAAAGACCATTGTTTTGATCTTCATCCATGTGAGCACTATCATAAAAACACTCATTCTTCAAGCATATGCTTAAAAAACAAGCCTCTTGCAAGAACAAAGATTCATCTTGGATGGATCACTTATTAGCAATCGGCTTCAACAACCAAGAGGATATTTCACTCATACAACAGGATTTGTTCTCGAATATTGAAAAGTCTTGTAGTTCATTTCTTGACATCTTCTCACCTTATATCTAACAGGGGGAAAATTATGGTCATATACAATCTTCAATTCCACATCAAGCGACCCTGAGCCACAACTTGCCTCCATGTTAATAATTGTGGACACTTCCTCTAGTAGAAGACTTTAGCTTCTTGCCAATTTTGGAAGAGTTCCAGGAACTTCATTAAGAATTCCAGAGTTGGTGGTCATCCTTAAAAGGTCACAGGTTGAGACCTCTCTTTTCACGTTGAGGTTCTCTCTTTATATGTAGGGTGAGACCTACATTTCAAGGTTGAATGTTTCCCTCTTCAAAATATAAGGAGCACTTCCTCTAGTAGAAGATCTCACCTTCATGCCAGATTTGGAATAGTTTCGGGAACTTCACTAAGCGTTCAAGTGTTGGTGGTCATCATTAAACCACCCCCCTTATATCAACATTTCAAAGAGCATATCTAGCCTAGTGTTGGCATGCATTTCTTCATATTTTGTATTACAACTCTCATCTTGGACTCACACATACCCCTTCAAATTGTGGGGGGGGGGGGGGGGGAACGTTGGACACCTAATCTTAAGGGTTGGTGTGGAAGTTGGATAGTCAAAGGGAGTCCAAGAGACCTTGGAATATGGAATCCAATGGTCACTCTAATATATTATAAATGTACATCTAAGTTAATAAGAAATGTAATTCATTTTTCTATCATTTTATGACTATTCACATCCCATGTGGGTTTAACAAAATCATCTTGTTATGTGTTAAATAAGATACTTGATGAGGGGTTAAATAATATGTGAGCACGACACCATTGAGATTCATTGATATTTGACTTTATCTATGTGGTTTGGGAGAAATCAAGAAAACTAACAGTTTTACCATAAACCTAGGAGACTAATAGGTTTGTAATAATTAATAATAAATAGATCAAATATCACATGAAGAAATAAAGAGGATTCATAGCATATGTGGGGAATAACAACATGAAGTTTGTAATTTTGGAATTCAAATATGATTCCTTGCATAAAAACGTATCCATGGCTACAATTGGAACATTCTTTGCTAATAGGAATTTGTATTCCTAGTCCACCCTCCCATTCCATCCATATCCTAATATAGATATAAGATAATTTGAGGAAAACAATATAGATAGTATAAAAAGGTCGTACACATAAGAGGAACATAAAACTAAAAATACAAAGTTGTAGTGGAAATATAGGAGAATAGTAGGTTCATTATAATATGTAACAAATAACATAAAGAAAATGGCTTTATGACATACATAGAGAGTAATAACAAGACGTTTTCAATTATGGAAGCCACATTCAATCAATTTTTAGTGCCATGGCCAGTTTCCATTGTAACACAAATCATCTTTTTATGTGTGAAACAAGGACTTGAGGAAGGTTTAAAGAAGATGTGAAAGCCACACCATTGAGACTCATCAAGATTTGACTTTATCTATATGGTTTGGTAACCATGAAAGAAAACTAGGACATATAGCGTAGCCTAGTACACTAATAGGTTTGTAATAATCAATAATAAATAGATCAAATTTCACATGAAAAACAAAGTGGTTTCATAGCATATATATGGAGAGGAATAACAATAATTATGCAATTTTGGGATCCAAATATATTCCATGCATTGAAAACATATCCAAAACTACAATTGGGATGTGATTTTCTAAGAGGACTTCATAGCCCTTCATACCCCCTCTCCCCTACCCAAATGCATCCATTCCTAATTTAGATACAATTTAATTTTAGGGAAATAAGAAAAAATAGTGTAGTAAGGTCGTACACCTAAAAGGAAAACAAATAAATTAAAGGAAACTAGAAATACAAAGTTGTTGTGGAAACCTAACGGACTAGACCTAGGTTTGTAATAATATTTAACGAATAGATAAAAGTTCAAATTGAAAAAATATCTTCATGACATATATAGAGAGTAATAAGAAGACGTATGAAATAATGGAAGCCAATTTTGATCCCTTCTTGTGCCATGGCCAATTTCCATTGTAACTCAAATCATCTAGTTATGTGTGAAACCAGACTTAAGGAGGGGTTAAAGAAGATGTGAGCACCACACCATTCAAACTCATCAATATTTGAATTTTTCTGTATAGGTTGGTAAGGAGTAAATAAAACTAGGAGTTATAGTGTAAAGCTATGAGACTAATAGGTGTGTAAAGAAAGTGGTTTCATATCACATGTGGGGAGTAACAACAACAACTATGAAATTTTTGGATCGAAATTCAATTCATTACCTGGAAATAATATCCATGGCTACAACTAGGATGTGATTTGATAAAAGGACTTTGTAGCCCT
This sequence comes from Pinus taeda, assembly GCA_000404065.3. Lineage (NCBI taxonomy): Eukaryota > Viridiplantae > Streptophyta > Pinopsida > Pinales > Pinaceae > Pinus > Pinus taeda. The sequence continues at coordinate 89,513 of APFE031108873.1, forward strand.
CAAGTCCCCCCATGAATGCATCCATATCATGATTTATATATAATTCCATTTGAGGGAAATAAGAACAAATAGTGTAACAAGGTTGTACACCAAAAAGGAACATAAATAAAGGACCATCGAACCAAATAGCAAACTCCTACGTTAGTGTGAAACATGAAAACCTTAATGAGTATGACCTATTACAATTATGAGTTTATTATGTTTTTTAAAATAATTTTATTGTGGGTTCACTTTAATAAATAATATGCAAACATTACCATAAAGAAGGAAAAATTTAGGGTTTCAAGTTAACAAATAGGCTAATTTTCATATATATAATTTTTCACAAAAGAGACTTATCAATTTCAACTTTTTTTCTAAAAATGATTAGCACAAATTTTAGTGGATAAATTATTTACCTTTAAAATTGCCAATAAAATTATAGACACTATACATAAAATTATTAGAAATTTAAATATTTTTAGAAAAATATCATCATGGTTTTATAGTTTGAATATTAAAAATTAATAAATTTCACCAAAATTTTATGCACTTTAAAAAAAAATTTCCAACCTTCAATTTTTTTCCATCACAAATATATTAATACAACTAAATTAATAAACCTTAAAATATATTTTTAAAATATATAAATCAATTCAAACAAAACTAACTTTTAAATTCATATGAATTCTATATTTAAATCTATTATTATTTTAAATTTATATTATCTTATTATTTAGTTTTTACCATAAAAAAATGTTTTCATACAAAATACACATTTTTATAATGTCAAACCATTTCAATAATACATTTTATGTAACATTATTATTTCTTGTTACAATACAATAAGACTTCTTTTATTTTCTCATATTTGGAATGAAAGGATAAACTTATTCAATTCTGTAACAAGGAGGGCTTTATCATTACATTAGTGTTTTTTTCCCTCTAGAATTGAGTTCAAGCTCTTGATGTTATATAAATTATACGAAAAAAGTCGTTTTTTTTTCTTTTTTCTCAAGAATCATATGAATTTGGAAGTTATAAATTTTAATGCTTAGATTATAAAGTGTAATTATTCATGAAAATATTATTTGATTTGGTTTTTTTCACCACATATTTAATTCTTCTAAGTTAATATTGACCCTTTAAAATAAAGTAACTTGGAATATATATATATATAATATATATATAAATATATATATATATAATATATATATATATATATTAATCTTTAAATTTTAGTACCAAAACTCTTTAACTGAAAGGATGAAGAAAGTACAGCAAGGGATGAAACTAAAATTGAACATAACAGATGAAACAAATAAATTAAAAATGGGACTTCATTTTCCAAGATTCACTGAATTTTTGAAAATGTTACTTTCACATAAACCAAATTCATGAATCCAATCTACATGATGCGCGACATCATGGATCTCGACCCTTCGTTTATCATTAAAAGTTCTACAATGAACAGTGAATGTACTACATATTGTTTTCATAAGAACCCATAACTTCGTACTTTTTTGTTTCTACTCCCATGTTGTACTGTTCTAATTCAAAATACATTAAGGAAAATGACACAAGAGCGAGCAAACTACATTCAGGAGACAATAGTTTTTTCAAATTACACAATGTTTCGGCTATTATTATTGGATTTCCTCCAAACTAAACACAGTGTGGCAATTTCTGGTCCACTGGATTAAAATTTATAACTTTTGCTTCAATAATATTAACATCTCACATATTAGCAATAGTTGTGTGCTCTGGATGACATTTTGCGATCCGATCCTCCACAAATAGGTTTCAATATGATCATTTGCAGGAATCCATAATTTCTTGATTGGTAAAACAATTGATGGAATGATCTGAAATTGTATAGTTACTATAGCCATAATTATTGCAAGCATTTGGATTCAACATTTCAGTGTATTTTGAACATTTTCTTTCTTCGAGATCTTCGGATTGGTGGCACCTTCTTTTGTAGATGAATGTTCTAGTGGTTATTTATTTAATTATCTATCCACGCAAGTAATCTTCCTACTATTAGTGAACGCCTTCATGGTAATGTAGGTCAGAAATCAATATTTAAAATTTTTTGACCTTGACTAGATTCCCAAATCTAGAAATAAGTTCGAGTTTCTCTCCTGTCTAAGGAGTCTCCAAAGTAAGACAAAATTCATGAAATTAGAAGAAGAAAAGTACCGTAATGCTCTATAAAATCTTGCAAAGCCTAATTAAAAGGCTCTTGAAGAGCACCAAAAAAGTCCAACACCACATGAAGTGATTAACTCCTCTTTGGAGGACGCTAAACCATAAGTCCTACTAGAAGATATGGATCTAGATGAACCACCAATGATTTCCCTTGCAGAAGAATGGCATGGAAAATATGTCAAGGACATGCCAAATTATTAAGATAAGATTTTGAATAATCCTTATATTGTAAGAAAGGAAGCAAACCAACTAAGCTCAATTTGTTCACTGGTTCAAACTCACCATCTTAAGGTCACCTTCAGGTAAGACAAAGAAGCCAAAAAATAAGCTGTCAAGAGAAATAAGATATTGATCCAAGTATTTGGTGAACAATTAGTTAACTTATAGAAAATCATGCCAATGCTAGAGTCATTAGCCCCTTGAAATCTTGAAACTTTAATAATTTTCGATGTAGTCATTATTATTGCAGTTAGATTCTTTATTATTAGTAGGAAACTTTTTAATCTCAAAAATATATTGGACATGAGTCTTTTCTTGGGAATTCAAGCTTTATGTAACTTTTTCTGATTCCGAAAACATGAATGCGATGACTCCAAAAATTAAGACAAAGCATAGATCGCAGAAGCCTCAAATCAATAACATTCCAAATCTCTCTGATAGTTTCACATAATATTTTCCTTGAGAAAGGAAAATCTCACCAGGTCTTTGTTTCACTTCTAATCCTAGGAAGTAATGCATCAAACCAATATCATTCATTTCAATCATAGAGGTGTTGGGAATGGGTCCCCTAGGGTCAATTTTGGGGTTAAAAGCCCATGTTTTGGGGCTAAAGGCCCAAGTTTCGTGTAAAGAATGTAAAGTCTCCGCATTTTGTGGCCGCGGAGTGCGATGATGTAAGAAGTCAAAAAGAGTTTTCGCCCTGAGTTTAGATAGTGTGTGCCGGCTTGATGAGATCCACCCTTGGTCCACGGAGCATGGGATTATATAAAAAGGGAGCCTTAGAAGAGTCTAAGGCAGTTCAAAAGTTTTTGGTAGAGTTCTAAGTAATTTTTTGGGTCTGTGAGAGCTAAGAGTGAAGAGTCTTAGAGTAGGAATAGGCTCTGCAGTTGAGTGCATAGAGGCCTAGGGTAGAAATCCGCAGCTAAGTGTAAGGATCCCTGCAGCTATGTGCGCAGGATAGCTAGAGTCTGTACTGGAAATCTGGATTATCAATAAAGAGAAGTATTTTAGAATTACCTATGTATTTTACTTTAATTGCATGTGATTATGTTATACACTAGGTTTACATTTCAATGCTATTTTGATGTGCGAATCTATATGTTTTTCTTTATTATATGAATGCAAGTAAGGGTATATGTTTACGCAAAGATAACCATAATTGCCTATTTAGACCATACGAAACTCAGATAATCTGAGTAAATATAGAAGAAAGAGTAATTACAGAGCCACGTAAGTTCCTGATCTACCTATTTAGTGTTGGGGAAGGACTATTGAAGACTTTCACAGAGGCTTCAAGGATGAATAAGGGATGTAAATTAATAATCCCTAAAGTTCTTATCCATCTCAGTGTACGGAAACTTTGTTCCTATATCCCCCCATACTACCTCGAGTGAGACTTCAGTCCGCACTCCATGGATTGATGTAAAAATGGCCAGTAGTGTAGGGATTCTCTTGGCTACTTAATGTTGAACCTGGGTTAGGACTTGTTAGCATTTGAGATTTCACCTAGGCTGAGATAGACAAACCTCAAAGCTACATCAAACCATTTCACCTCGTAGCTAGCCCTACGAGGTATGAGAAGGCTCTCTCGGGTCAAAATCGGTGCAATTTGTCAATAGGATGAGTTGACCAATTAGGAACAAGGATTTTAGGCTAGTAAACTGATAAGGGGATTTGATTTCAAGTTTTTGGGTTTTTTGGTGGCAATTGGAGGGAGTGCAATTCAGGGTGCGGGGATTGAGCTCAGTTTTTGCAGGTGGGTCTTTGGGGCAAGGTAGGAGTTTATGCTGATGCCTTTAGCTGAAAGAGATGATCAAGGAGGAAAGGAGAGAAGCTAAAGAGGGCAAACAATGAATTCAAATCCTCTCTAGACAGTGGAAAACATAAGTTTTAAACAAAACTGAAAGCTAAGCATGGCATGCATGAATTCAAACTTTATCACTTCTTTTGTTTAAATAGCAGCAAGAGATTTAGAAATGGAACACATAAACACACTTACAATGACAAGTAGGAAACACACCATCAACATAATAATCCACAAAAATCCACAATGAAGTCTGCAAAACCCTGACCTTCCTTTTCCTCAAATTGCAGAAATACAAGTCAAAAATACAATAGCACTTCTCTCTCTAGAGTCCAACCATGAAAATGAAAAAGAGAAGGCATAATATAGAAGGTCTAACCTCTTCCCCCACCTCTAGGGGTCGAGCTCAGCTTCCTAGGAGCTGTTGCAACTAAGTCTAAATTAGTCACTAGATAATAAGCCAGCTCAACAACTTGCCTCTAAAACTTAGGAAACCTATCCATGCATTAAATATTCACTATTTACATCAAAGAAGCTTCTAGAAGAGGTAAAGAAGAGTAAAAGTATCTAATGCCGATTGAAATTTACACAAGAAA
>APFE031108878.1:0-10369 GCA_000404065.3 Pinus taeda
GTTAGTCTAACTGACAAATAGACTAATGATGAGTGGTGTGAATTAATTATTAATTAATTCACTAATTATTAAATCATAAATCAACTAAAGAATATATCAGTTAACTCAGTGCATGGACAGTTTAGTGGAGACAAGTGTTAGAGGTGAGTGAAAGAGCAAGACAGCTGTCAGTTGTGACTATAGCTGTGCATGAGATTTGCACAATCAGTGGATTGAGATTGCCAATGAGGATTGCGTAGTGCAACACAAGGGAAATACAATTTTGGATCAGCCATTCTCATCTATTCTCAGCAGGGATTGCGCAGTGGAGGCAGGCAAGCAGCGGAGGAGATTTGAACATGTGATTGATTCAGATCTAAGCTAGTTTGTGTGTAACAGGTGGAGATAGTACTGAGTACTTGTGAGGAGTATTGTACTATGTATTGTTACATATTCTCAATCAATATAATATACAGATAGTTGGGGGTTTTCAGCTGTATGCTTTCCTCGTGATATACTGTGTTGATATGTCTGATTGATGCTTCAATGTGTGCATGCGATTGTTTCTTTAATACTGTAAATTGATGATCAATGTAGAGGAGGTTATGCATTATGCATGATTCCGCAAATAGTGTATAATCAAGATAATCTCTGTGAATAAGTGTCATATTATTCAAAATTTCTACATGGTATCAGAGCTGGTTGATTTGTAGAAAAAGTTCTACAAGATATCAAAGCAAAGTTGATCATCGGATCTATCATTTAGAAAGTCTTTACATTTTATTTCTTCAAGCAGAGTTTTTAATCAAGCGAGGTAGCCTCTGGATTCATCCTTCTTTTGGAAGGTGAGATATCCGGTGAATGCCCATACAGTCGATCTCTGTACGAGAAATACTTTGTTCTCACAAATTTTAGATCAGAAGCGATTGAGTTTTGAGCTAGTGGAATTCGAATTTGTAGCAGTGTTTTCTTGGTGTCGAAGTTGAAATGTCTTTCGATGGATTGCGATTGGAGTATGCTCTTGAAGGCAGCTCAAATTATATTGCATGGAAAGACAGGATGGAGGCAGTGTTAGATGACAATGGGTTGAAGGAGTTCATAGATGCTGAAGTCCCAAAGCCTACTGATGTTGCTGAACTTGTGGCTTGGCAAAAGAAGACAGCAAAGTGTCGAAGGATTCTGTTGGAGGGCGTGAAGGATCACATTGTATCCAGCCTGCATGGAAAGGCTTTCTCCATACTTGATGTGGAAAGCGTTGATAGACTTATTCCAAAGAAAGAGCGACCAAAGGAAGTTGGTGCTCAAGGATAAACTCAGAAACATTAAGTGTGGGAATGGAGACAATATGCCCAAATATCTCACGAAGTTCACCCAATTCCGAGATGAGCTAGGAAGTGTGGGGTGATTGTCGATGATGAGGACTTGGTGAGCTTGGCTCTCCTTGGTCTTCCGAAGAGTTGGCATTCCTATCAAGACTCTGTCAATGGTAGGGAGAAATTGTCAGGATGGGAGAGACTTTGGTCGGATCTTGTGCAAGAGGAGATCAGGCGAAATACCAGGGACAGATCTTCATCAAAGGCATCTGATGAAGAAAATTGCGCTTTGGCTGCCAAAGCAAAGAAGGAGAAGGTTTCTCTTTCTCAATCCAGTTCTTCCAATGATGAGAAGAAGGTTGACAAATCGAAAGTGTGATGCTTTCATTGTCATGAGGTGGGCCATTATGCCTCAAATTGTCCACGAACGAAATCCAAGAAGGAATCCGGGGAAGGATCTAAAGGTGAGGCACTTGCTTCACAGTTTGAGTTGGATTTCACACTCTTCGCATGCATGGTTTAATCCATGGTGGGAAGTGGTTGGTTTCTTGATAGTGGAGCTTCTTTCCACATGACCGATGACAAGAGTTTATTCAATACTTTGGAGGAGAAAGATCTCCAGATACTCATAGTGATGGGTAATGATGAGAAGTATAGTGTCTCAGGTGTAGGCACGGTTATTTTTCAGAGAGAGCATGGAGATCGCCTTACCTTGACCGATGTCAAGTATGTACCAGGATTGAAGAGAAAATTGGTGTCAATCGCGATGATGGAAGACAGAGGCTATGATGTAGTCTTCAGTAAGGGAAAGGTTTTCCTTAGACACATCATCACTAGACATGTGAAGCAAATTGGTTCACAGGTCGAGAACCTGTATGCTCTTGAGGTTCAAGATGCATGCAAAGCCTTGAGCAGCAAGGCAACTAATGGAGACTTGGTGGTTGAGAGGGAGGGTATATTACCTCTCAACATGCAGAGCCAGCAGAAGTCTCAGACAATGGTGGAGGAGCCACAATTGGTGCAACAACTTCAGGAGGTTGTGGAGCAGCTACAACAGGGGAAGCTGAGTGGAGATCGAGTAGAGTCATCTACTCATGCAGAGACCTCTAGTAGAGGGAAACTTCAAGCCAGGTGGGTTGAGGGATCACATGCAGCCATACCTCTAGGTAGGAGGTGGAGTGATATAGAGTGATCGTACCAAGGAGGAGGGGCAGGATCCTTGAGGTACCCAACCTCTTAGATGAGACCTTGCTACAGGAGCCCCAATGTTGAGTAGCAGGAACTGACTGATTGGGTAGAGACAGATGCGGATGGAGTGGCAGAAAGAGCGAGAGTGCAGGGAATCCCAGGACAGCGCATAGCTAGCCGGCTGCAGCAATGCGAGAGGCACAAGTGTTTTTGCACAGTGCTAGGTGGCACAGAGAGGTGTGCAATAGTGCGAGATGCATGGAGATGTTGCAGTAGCACAGATGTCAGAGAGGGAGCACTTGTCAGCAATAGTTAGAGCTACAACATCAGAATATGTTCCTGGCCCAACACAAAGGTCAGTTGGGAGTGTTTTTGTTCCAAGTGTTGTTGGAGCAAGTGGACCGGGTAGATGTGTTGCATGTAGAACATTCCAGAGTTACAGGATAGGGGTTGTAGATAATCCATATCTTGTTTAGAGGGAGTGTTGAAAATGCAACAAGATGATGAAGTTTAGTGAAAAGAAGTCGCCTTCACTATGTTGGCCCGCAGGCTATTTTTGGCGCAAAGTCTATTTTTAGACTATGTCTATTTTTAGACATATGGATCATGGTCTATGAGTTGCAATATGTTATTTGTGGATGATTGGTCATGTTGGTAAAAATAGATGGACCTCTATTTTTAGACATATGGGCGGAGTCTATTTTTAGACTGCCAGTCTAAATATAGAACATTCGAATATTATTAGCTCTTAATAATATTTGGACTATAAACATTATCTTATCCTCTTGGAGAACTTCAGTTCGAGCTACAGATGTGGCACATGCAACTACCAGAAGGAAATACGCTTTTCTTATGGGTTATATGAGCTATTGCATGAAGGACTTCAGTTAGAACTCAAGTGATTGAGTTTGGTGGAGTTGATTGAGGAGTTGATGGAGTTGTGTTCAGTTTAACTTAGTTGAACTAGTTGTAGTTAGTCTAACTAACAAATAGACTAATGATGAGTGGTCTGAATTAATTATTAATTAATTCACTAATTATTAACTCATAAATCAACTAAAGAATACATCAGTTAACTCAATGCATCGACAGTTTAGTGGAGACAAGTGTTAGAGGTGAGTGAAAGAGCAAGACAGCTGTCAGTTGTGACTATAGCTGTGCATGAGATTTGCACAATCAGTGGATTGAGATTGCCAATGAGGATTGTGTAGTGCAACACAAGGGAAATACGAGTTTGGATTAGCCATTCTCATTTATTCTCAGCAGGGATTGCATAGTGGAGGCAAGCAAGCAGCGAAGGAGATTTTAACCTGTGATTGATTCATGTCTGAGCTAGTTTGTGTGTAATAGGTGGAGATAGTACTGAGTACTTGTGAGGAGTATTATACTATGTATTGTTACATGTTCTCAATTAATATAATATACAGATAGTTGGGGGTTTTCAGCTGTATGCTTTCCCCATGATATACTGTGTTGATATGTGTGATTGATGCTTCAATGTGCGCATGCGATTGTTTCTTTAATACTGCAAACTGATGATCAACGTAGAGGAGGTTATGTATTATGCATGATTCTTCCAATAGTGTATAATCAAGATAATCTCTATGAATAAGTGTCATATTATTCAAAATTTCTACAAGATTCTCTAAGACACCGTAAACCCAATCTTGGGGTGGCCAGAGTCTCTGTAGATGAGAGAGCCTCCCATGCCTCCCAGGAAAATAACTTTCTCAAACAATACAAAACACCTAGAAATTCACAAAAATAAAATTGACAGTAGTCCCAAAGAACCATAGAAAATTGGAAACCCATAGTCTATAAGGAAGAAAAACACAATGCCAATAGTGTCCCTCACCCTAGATGAAAACCAAACCGCCAAATGTAGTTAAGGTTATCAGGAAGTCCAATGTCCTACGACTCCTCTTTGAGGCCAACTTGTTGAAACAGAAACCGATACAGAGATACCCAACATTAAAGGATAGGCCCAATGCACCATGAAAGCTAAAACACGGAATAAAGCAAGGGGGCCAAAATTCTCAATTAAACCAACATACCTCAAGAACTAGGAAAAAAAGGCAGTCCACACAGAGAGTCTAAGTTAGCTCATAAACAAACCAAGTGAGGAGGCAGGCTTGACAACACGTATGCTACACAAAGATAAACACCTAGCCATTCCCCTTTCACACATAGTTGTTGTTGAGAGTTTAGGGTTTCCAAAGTACTAGGTTGCCCCTTTCACACCTAATTGTTGTTGAGAATTTAAGGTTTCCAAAATACTATGATACCAGATTTCATAGTCCTACTCTGGCACGCCATAGAATTTCTTGAGAGTACTCTCTCGTAATAATGAACTACTTTTAGAGCTATCAGACACTAAGCATATGGAGCCACAATAAGGCCAACCTCGCCACCTCTTCCTCTAGCATCAACAACTAGCCACAGGTAAAAAGCACCAAGCTTCTCACTGCACCTGCCATTCTAAAAGGTTGTATGTCGCACAAATATTGCATGGGGAAAGGGAGTTGCCATGGCACGCCACACTTTATGAGCCTTGGAATTCGTCGAGGTGGTTAGTGCCCCCTTCCCATTCGTCGAGGTGGTTAGTGCCCCCTTCCTAGGTTCATGAATTATAACTATTGAAAAAAATAGAAAATTTATTGAAATAAATTATAAATATTAGGTAATTATTATTGGTTAATAATTGAATTATGAGTTTTTTAATTTTAGAAATTTTAGAATTAGTTAATTTTATTGTAAATTAACCATTCTAATCTATCTTATATCCAGATCTATTAAATCCCAGGGATCACATCTTTCTAGGTACAAACTTCTTGTCTAAGTGTAAAACATGAAGAAAGGTTTGCACCTAGAGAACTTGATCTTTCTCTAATAGATCTAGAGTTAAGATGGATCTAGATTGGTGTAATTATCAATATATAGAGTTAAAACGAATCTAGGTTAGTGTGATTATTATTTTTCAATTAATTTTTATTTTTATATAATTAAGTTTAACTTTCTTTAATATTTGGAGTCTCATCGGTTAGATTTAGTTTAAATAGTTATATATTATTATAACATTATATATAAAATTTGTCCTTAATTTAGGAGTAGAAATATTGTTATTTTTTCTTAAATAAAATACACAAATAAATTTATATTTTATAAATTTAAAACTAAATTAAATTAAATTATGTTATTCAAAAGTTTATATTTCATTCGTTAAATTTACATTATTGTAATCATTATTCCTTTATTATGCAATAAATTTAATTCTATTGAATAAGAAGAATAATCTATGGATTAGAGGTGTCAAGCGAATCTTACGAGTGTTTAAAATTACAAAATCATTTGTTCGTATTTATGCACAAAAGCCATGATCTGATTCTGGTCTCTTCATTATGAGTGATGGTGAATCTCATATATATCCACTGTGCTTTGTACGGTGCGGAGTATCACAGGAATAAAACAATTTATACACGAAAAGATAAAAAGTGATTAAAGGTTCGAAGGTGATCTCGCATGCCATCGCTTTGATTACAGGAATATTTTAAAATGGGATGGACAAATTTCGAAATTTAGCGCACGCCCTTTCATTTGAATCCAAAATATTATTGAAATCGAAAATCAAGATAAGGATGCAATAACTATAAAAATGGTTCTCTGCTGAAGGGACACATTACTTACAAGAGTTGTCTATAATGTTATTTTTTGGAAATTTAGGTAATGGAATGCGGCGAAGAAAATGAGGTTAAATCTTGATTGGTTGCAGTTAAAATGGTTTTTTAATTGCATATTTGGATCAGCACCTGAAAAACCTTTGGTACTCTTTGATTGTGTAGAAACTAGCTATCAAACTTAGGATTCGAATAAATTACTACTAAATTTTGACCTAAAAAACCCACAGAAAAAACTTGCAAAAAATCTCATTATAGACAACTGCTTAGAAAATTAGCGTTTGTTGTTTGCAGAATGTGCGTCGCTCCATCGCGAAAGTTATCCAGCTATGGTTGAACCCGATAGCGACTATATATAAATTAATGTTCAGGGACCTGTCAATTCAGCAAGATTCACGCTCTGGCCGTGTCGTATCCGGCGCAGGGTCATGTCGGCCACTACTTCAATTCGCAATATAATATTAAATCACGGGACACATTTTCTAAGCAAAATATTCAGAAAATTGTTCTACAGTACCGTCACCGTCTGCTTGTTGTCATCACTATGACACACTGAATGCTTGGAAAAGGGACATCGTGGTTTTAAAAAGGCATGTAACGCACAAAACGATAAATCTCTTTAATGTGAAATGAGATCTATGACTCACGTGGGCACCAAGGCGAGAGGTCTATGACTCACGTGGGCAATAAGGTTAAACGGCAAGAGCTAATAAGTTTGTTATAGGGTATTAAATGTCTGGTTAGTTGTATGCTTGATAACTCTATAATACATACAAACATATAACTAACTAAACATTTAATACCCTATAACAAATTGGTTAACTCTTACGGAGAGTGATAATTATGAAAGTTTACTTCAAAAAGAGTACATGTTTCCTTCAACGTTGCTTCATGTTTCTTGCCACCTTACAGCACGGCAATCTTGATCTGGATTGCAGATTCTCTATACCTGCTTACGTGTTTTCTTGGGTCCACTTTTCTTTCACCATTTATATTCACGGGTGTTGGGTTATTATCACGGGAATTTTTATAGCCTAAGGTCGTATATGTCTCAGGTTGGATAACTCACTTTTGGATAACAGGTTTTTATAGTCACCGTCGGATAATTGGTTTACCAAAATTTAATTTTAATTATATGTATATACAATGCTATTTCTTTAATGTTTATTATAAATTACTTATTTTCAACCTTTTTCATTTAATACTTATTCACAAATTACTTATTTTCAACATAAAACCTATTCCACTTAACTTTAAGTACTTTGTCCTCTAGCCATATAGTTAAGTTACATTGCTTCTGTACGAAGACTACCAATGCAGAGCAAGCTATTTTTGGAATTTTACAACAACTACTTTGTACTCAGCGGTGGGAAAAATCTTCAGGAAAGGGATAACATGGCTTAAAATTCAAATGAACTTTATTTGCATCTCAAAACAACCTACATGAGAGGTATAACATGGCTTAAACAACAATGAAATTGTATTTGCAATATGATACCTTGATACTTTAAAAAAGGTTTAGTGAAGTTAAAATTTATTTTATTTTATTTTCTATGAGATATGAGATGTATTAATTATTAAAGGAAAAAATTTAATTAAATAAATAAATAAATAAAAATTACTTTATAATAAATAAAAATAATTTAAATATAAATTATATATATATATATAATATAATATATATATATTATATAATATATATATATTACTGTATTACTGTTTGAATATGAAAAGATGAGTTTTGCATATAACATGTGAGAGATACATTAAAATTTATGAAAGTAATGACAATATTTGTTGAGATTTTCTGTTTTATTAAATTGGGTAAAAATCTCATGTAGGTGACAACAATAAGATTTGTTGCTATATTAGCTCCATTTTGTTGAGGAGTAGTTAATTCATCCTATATTTGTTATGAAAGAATTTATGATTCAGTTTAATACTCCTAACTATAAAAATATAGGGCCATATAGGATATTGAGATGGTAGAGAGTGTGTGAGGAAATAAATTGTTGTAATCTCCTGTTGAATAATAAGATTGCCGATGCCTCTGTTTTGGTGGATGTAGCCCAGATTGGTTGGCTGAACCACGTTAAATCCTTGTGTTATCTTTGTATGATTTTATGTGTTGTGTATGCCTTTTAAATTTCCGCTGTGCATTATTTGCTCCAACAATTGGTATCAGAGCAAGTTGAGGAGCTGGTACGTGTGAGAGAACTGCAGAAGGTGGAGTTTTGGCGTTGGCGCAGTTTCGGTTGAAATAGTCGCGCCAATTTTAACCGAGGAAGAGGTTGGCGAGTTTTATTTTGGAACAGGCGCGCCAATTGGCGCGGTTCCGAAAGCAATACTCGTGCCAGAGCACCAGTGTCCCGATTGGCATAGATTCGACAGGTTTAAGTGCGCCAATTTTGTCACTTATACCGATTTTGCTTCTGGCGCGGATCTTCTGCTGTCAAGGAAGCGCCAAGTCCCTTTCGACGCACCAAGCCAGGATTGCTTTGGTAAAACTGCACTTTTGTTATTTATTTTTAATTGTAATCTGCAGTTTGTACAACAAAGGGATTGTATGATAAGGTAAAGGCAATATAGTATAAGGCAAAGGAATTTTTTATATAATAAATTTATTTATTAAAAAGTTGGACTTGGAGATTGTTTGTTTGTTACACCATGGCAAAAACTCAAAGTGCTCGTTTTGAGATCGAGAAGCTCAATGGAAAAAACAACTTTGAGATCTGGAAAGTGAAGATGTATGATCTGCTTGTGCAACAAGGCGTGGTGAAGGCGTTGTTAGGAAAATCCAAACAACCTTACAACATGACAGATGATGAGTGGAACAAATTGGATGAAAGAGCATTGAGCGGTATTCGACTGTGTTTGGCGGATGAGGTTTTGTTTAGCATCGTGTCAGAGAAAATTGTTGCTGGTTTGTGGAAAAAGCTTGAGAAGTTGTACATGACAAAATCCTTAACCAATAGGATTCTTCTAAAGCGACAGTTGTACAGTTTGCGGATGAAGGAAGGTACATCTATTACTGATCATTTGAATACCTTTAATACTCTCCTGGTGCAATTAGAAAGTATAGAAGTAAAATTCGAATCATAATATAAAGCTATAACTTTATTGTGCTCGTTGCCCGAGTCATGGGATCATTTTGTTACTTCTATAAGTCTTAGTTCATCAGAAACCCTTGAGTTTGATGATGTAGTTGCATCTTTATTATCTAAAGAAACAAGGAAAAGGTCAAATTTAGAAACCTCTACATCAAAAGCAATGATGGTCAGAGGTTGTCCTAAAGAAAGACGCTTCAGTAGGCACAACAACTCGCATTCAAAATTGAAAGGGAAGAAGAGTAAGGTAAAGTGTTGGTTTTGTGGCAAATCAAGACATTTGAAGAAGGACTGTTGGAAGAGACAACAAACTTCTAAAGAAGACTCTTCGACAGAGAAGAAAGAAGCAAACACGACAGATACAGGTTCGGCATCTGGTTCAGGTATGAGTGATGAAGTGTTATCTGTTAATTTGTCTAATCATGATCAACATTGGCTGTTAGATTCTGGTGCATCAAATCACATGTGCATTCATAGAGAATGGTTTAAGACGTATAAATCAATTAATGATGGAGTTGTTTACATGGGAAATGATGTCACATGTAATATTGTGGGAATTGAAAGCATCCAGCAGCAAATGTTTGGTGGGACAACTAAAATTTTAACTGATGTAAGACATGTACCTGAATTAAGGAAAAATATCATTTCACTAGGAGCAGTAGACACTAATGCATATAAAACTCTTATTCAAGGTGGAGTAATGAAAATTTATAAAGGAATTTTACTAGTAATGAAAGCTAAGAAGGTTGGAAATCTTTTTCAGTTAGAAGGAAGAACAGATTCAGATCATGTTTCTACGGTGTCTGAAAATGATAGTAGTTCTATTCATTTATGGCATCAAAGGTTGGGCCATATGAGCAAAAGAGGTTTAAAGATTTTGTCTGATCATAAGTTACTTCCTAATCTAAAGTCTGTTAAGTTAATTTCTACAAACATTCTCTGTTTGGGAAACAAAGCAAGCAGAAGTTTAAAACTGGCAAACATACTAGTAAGGGAATCCTTGATTATATCCATTCTGATGTTTGGGGTCCATCCCCTACAACCTCATATGGAGGATCGTCATATTTTGTATCTTTTATTGATGATTTCTCTAGAAAAGTGTGGGTCT
>APFE031108882.1:0-23722 GCA_000404065.3 Pinus taeda
ATAGCGAAGGCCAAGTTGGTAGAGAAGATTGCATCTTTCCCATAGACTAACTGAAAAGGAGATTTTCTAGTAGATATTTTTGGAGTAACCCTGTTTTCCCATACTGCATAAATTAGGTGAGAATCCCAGCTTTTTTTATGATCTGCTAGAGTCTTTTTTATCACCTTTACCATACTTTTATTTGAGGATTCTGCAAGGCCATTACCTTGAGGGTAATATGGAGTTGAATGATGCAACAAAATCTGATATTTCTGGCAAAACTCAATTATTTTAATGCTAGAAAAATTTGTTGCATTATCACTAACAATTTGAGTTGGGAAACCAAACCTAGATAAGATATTTTCTTCAATGAGTTTAATTACTTCTGAATTAGTAGCATTTCTTACCGAGATTTCTTCCACCCATTTAGTGAAGTAGTCTATTGCAGTGACGATCCATCTATGATTATTACTTGAAGTAGGATGAATATCTCCAATGAAATATAATCCCCATTGGAGAAAAGTTGTTGAAATTATAGTTGGGATCAAAGGAAGAGCTGCTAATTTTTTCTTACCAACAAACATTTGATAGGGCACACAACTTCTAACCTTTGCTCCTACCTTTAAGAATGGTGTGGGCCAACAAAATGCTAGCCTTAAAATGTTATATGATGTTTCTATCCAAGCATTATGCCCTCCACAAATTCCTGTGTGAAACTGTTCAATGATTCCTTCAGTCTCTGATTCTGTTAAACACAAGAAAAAATATTAAGTGGATATTTCTAGTATAGATTTTCATTTATGATGCAGTACTTGACTACTTTCAATTTGAGAGTTTTACACTGACTTTTGGAGAATGATGTTGGACATTCAAAATGGATCAAGAAATTTACAATGTCCTGATACCAATTTGATAACAAAAATTTATCATCAATGTGTATGGGGCCAATCTAATTTGAAGGTAAAGGTTCTTGTGGATTCTTTTCTTCAGGGTGAAGAGAAGGTTCTTGTGGATTCTCCCCTTCTGCAAGAACAGAAGGTTCTTGTGTATTCTTCTTATCTAAACTTTGAGAACTTATCTGAACCTTGAGAAGGTTCTTGTGGATTCTTCCCTTGTATTTCCAAAATAGGGTTGATTCCGAGCAATTTACAGTTGGATTCAGCTAGAAGCTTAGCTAACCCTTGACCCTTTACTAGCTTTGTGGTTTGGATAGTCATATCAAACTCCATAATTTGAGTGATCCATCTACATCTCTTCCCATCCGATTCAACTGGGTTAAAACAATCTTCACAGCACTATTAGGAACATAAGCAGTAATGGGTGAATGTAGGACATACATTCTGAATGATTTCAGGGCTTGAATAAGGGCATAAGCTTACTTCTCAATTATGTCATACTGAAGCTCAGAATCTCTCATAACCTTATTGAAAAAGGCTATGGGTTGGTCATGGGAATCTTCATTTACAAGGGTTGTTTCCGAGGCAACGGAAAAGATACTGAATGGTTTGGTATAATTAGGGCTGGAAAAGGTTGGAGCTTCATAGATATCTTTCTTGATCTGATCAAATTCATATCTTGAAGAAACAATCCATTTAACTTCATGGTCCTTCCATAGCATACTAGTTATGTTTTTTACAATTTTAGCAAAATTAGGGATGAATCTCCTTAAAAAATTAATCTTGCGTAGAAAAACTTGAATCTCCTTCTTATTTCTAGGTAAGGACAATTTTTTAATGGCAGATACACATTTGGTATCAATCACCAGTCCTTCCTTTGATATTATGTGTTCCAATAGCTTTCCTTCTTCGATAGCAAACATAGACCTTTTTGGATTTAGTGATATCCCGAATTTCCTACACCTGTCAAAAACCTTCCTCAAATGCTTAAGATGTTCTGATCAGAACTAGAAAAAACAGTTATGTCATCAAGATAAATGATTAAAAATTTATTTACCTGCCCCAAAAAAGCTATGTCCATAGCTCTCTGAAATGTTGCTCCAGCATTAGATAAGCCAAAGGGCATTCTAGAGTACATAAATGTACCCCAGGGTGTAGTGACGGTTATCTTCTCTCAGTTTGCTAGATCAACATCTACCTGATTATAACCTGAAAAACCATCAATCATAGAAAGCCTTTGTGCTTCTGAAACCATATGAAGTAACTGACCCATTTTGAGTAAAGGATAGTTACCTTTTAGTGATGCTTTGTTCAATTTTCTAAAGTGCACTCTGATTTCTCCATTCTTTTTTCTAACAAGAACTAAATTAGCAACCTAATTAGAATACCTAAGAGGGAGAATGATCTGGGCATCTAGCATTTTCTTAATTTCCTTTTCCACAGTTGGTAGAAGAGTAGGATTTATCCTCCTAAGTTTGTGTCAATAAGGTTTTGCTTCTGGTTTTAAAGGAATCTTATGTTGTATTAATGAAGTGTCATAAGTCTTTAGATTAGCATAAGTCCATGCAAAAATATCTTTGTAATTTTCAAGTAACTTAAGGTATTTAGTTTTGATTTCAGGATCTAGAGATGCACAGATTTTGATGTTTTTAATATCATCATTTGTTCTAATGTTAATTTCCTCTATGTCATGTGGTGAAGAAATTGACTGTGGGTTTCTCAGGACATCATTTTGATCAAACAACTTCTCTAAAGGAATTAGACCTTTAGGAATGAAATTGTTAGATAATTGAATGATATCATGCTAAACAATTTTTGAGTTAAAATTTGAATTATCATTTTCATTTAAGTTTTCTTTTGCTTCTGTTCTATCTTCATCGATTTGTAGAACTAAAAATTCATCTATAACCTATAGAAAAGATTTTATTTTTTCATCATCTTCAAATATCTTCCAGTATTTGAGATTATCTGGGATGGATGGCCTATATTTGACTTATATTTGATAGAGTACATTAGTCTGATCCAGAATTTTAAATGAACTAGCAGAAACAGCTAAGGAATCTGCATGAATATTCTAATCTCTTGGAATATAAATCAAATTAAAACTATTAAAGAAATTATCAACTGAATCCCAAACTTCATTTCGGTAAGACCTAAGCCTAGGATGCTTGGTCTGGAAAATATTTCTTACTTGTTTGACAATAAGTTTTGAGTCAGTAAAAACACTTAATTTTTGAACCTTTAAGCTTTTGGCTAATTACAGTCCTAAAAGGAAAGCTTCATATTCAGCCACATTATTTGTAACTCCGAAATCGAGTTTGCATGATTGGGTAATATTTTCTTTTTCTGGTGAGATTAAAACTACCCTAGCTCCTACTTCATGTTTTGTATAAGAACCATCAAAGAATAGTTTCCATACATCAGTTTGATTTGGTAGGGGACTTTCAACCACATCTTCAATTTTTACTTGAGTTGCATGTGTTTGGTTTGAAGAGAGTTGAAAACAACCAAAATCTTGATCAATTGCATAAATGGGATGGTTCTTTGGTTGGTCTATTTTGCAAATAGTGTGCATAAATCCCACCTCTCTATATAACCTTAGTTGTTCTCCCCCATAAACTAGAATAGTGGCATAAGACATATCCATCTGAAGAGTTCCCCCTAATTTGGCACAAGACCTAGAAATGAGCATTCCAAATTTGGGAGGGATATTTGTGACAACTATGTCAAGCACTACACTTTTCACTAGAATTTGGGCAAGGGTTGCTACTAAATATTTAATCAATCCTAAGCAAGGCACCCTTTTGGAATCAAAAGTGTACAAATCATGATAGGATCTAGTTATGTCAAGTTTTAAATGGTCCATGATAGTTTTCGGCATGAGGTTATGTGATGCTCCAGAATCAAGCATACAATTGTATAAAATGGAATCATTTTCTTTAAGAGTTATGTAGAAGGAGGCACTATTTCATCGACCATATCTGAACCAGGACCAAAGACAACTATTGGTTTTTTGTCTTGAAGATTAATGATGTCACTTTCAGCATCAACTGAGGTGTTTTTTATCCATTTGGAGACTTGATTTTTATACCCAGGGTTTTTGGAAAGTTCTGAAAGTGGAATTAGGATTTTAACTCTTTCTAACTCATTTTCAACATTAAATGTAGTCAAAACATTCTTTTCATTTTGAGTAGTATCAATTAATTGATTTAATGGTTTGAATAATAGTTGTTTTAGTTTCAATAGATTTGGTACGAGGTTTAATTATTGGAGGTTCCATACGAGGTCTTCCAGGGCCAGGTCTAGGCCTAAGATCATATCTTTGTTCAACTCTACATTTAGGAATTTAGAGAAGGCATGGTATTTGGAAACCTGTGAGGATCCTTGATCTTCTTGAACCTGTTTTTGTTGTGAGAGGGGAGTAATAGCAATCTGATGAGGAGAAGTGTCCACCTTATTAATGTCTTCAGTGATAGTCATAGTATTGTCATCAAGTTGTTGATCATCTATCAATAAAGGAGTTGGAACCTGTTTATCATTACCAGGTCTTTGAAGAATTTGTAATTGTGGATTTCTTTTATACTGACCCTGATTTTGATTTTAGGGTCTAGTAACTGTTTGTTGAACTATCCTAGGTTGAGTCTCAATCTTGGAAATAATATTGGACATATTTCTAAGAAGTGAATTTATTTCATCTATTTTAGAATCTTCATTTTTAGTTTTAGAGGAAGTAGAGGGCTCTTGGCTAGTTTTAAGTTTTCTTTGTGTCCTTTCCTTTTTAGCATTAAAGTGGTTTAGGCAGCTCTATTTGCTTCTACCTCTATAGCATTAGTTTTCATATCTTCAAAAGTTCTTTCTCTTAACATAACAACAAAATCATCTTCAAAAGCTTTTGAAAATATTGATTTGGCTGCTGCTACAGGGGGTTTCCAATCAGCAGGCATCTTATGATAAAGTTTCTTGAACCTTTTGATAAAATCAGAGATAATTTCATCATACTTTCTTTTAAGTTCATCAATCTCATTTAAAAAGTAAAGATCCTATTTCTTCACTCCCCATTGATTCTTTAATATATTTTTTAGTTCTTCCCAGTTTCTAATGGAATTTGTAGGTAACTGCCTTAACCAAGTTCTTACATTTCCTTCAAGAGACTGAACAAACAACCTCATGTAAACATTCTCTTGTTCTATGTTCATGTTGTCAACAAATTCTAGTAATGCTTGAAGATCGTCTTCAGCTGAAGGACCCATTTCAAGGACTTGTGGTAAAACTAAAGATGCATATATTTCCTGTACAATGTGTTGGAATGCCTAGTAGAAGATGATATATGAGATGTTTGCGAGGATGATGATAAAGAAGAGGAAGATGGTGATAAAGAAGAGGAAGATGGTGAAAGAGGTGGTGAACTACTATGTGGGGTGAATTAGGAGGAGATAGAGAAGGTGGAGACTTCCTGAATAATTTTAGATGAGTTTAAATTACCAGCCTATGGACCTAAGATTGCATATCATGTTTTGTTTCAAAAAGTGGATTTGAATATATAGAAAAGGTCCCTTTAGGTTGTCTAGAGGTAGACGATTCAGGTTGTTCAGAAGTGGAATGAAATGAATAAGTGGTAAGGGAAATAAAGTCTGTAAGTGTGTATTCAGGTAAGTGAACACCCAGGTTAGACTCAGATTTAGGAGATCCCAATGGAAGTGGGGGTTCTGGATAATATTCAAGAGAATGAATAAGGAAAGATGATTTGAAATCAACTCCCCTATCTAATAGTTCAAAAACCTAGGTGATAAATGAGTGGTATCTGGATCAGATGGAATTTTACTATAGGGATCAAAATGTATAGTATATTTAGTGTGTAAGGCTAAATTGGAAGAAGATGGTTGATGTCTTCTTTTGGAACTAGTATTTTTCAAAAGTTTTTCTGGATCTGACAGAGGATTAACTTTGTCAGACTCAGAATGAGATCTTGTGTGCTTAAAAGGTGCCAGTTTGGCACTATGGAGTCGCCATGTGAAATATTTTGTCCTATCTAGACCTTTAGTCACCTTAAAATAATACGATATTTATCATTTCCCTAGGAAAAATTAATGAAATTCGAATCCCCAGCTATGACGCCAAATTGATGTTGTATCTCTGAGATGATAATGGTTAGCTATCATGCCAGGGCATATAAGATAATTGTTTTGGGGGTTTTGTTTTAATTTGGAGGACCAATGTAGGAGACAAATTTAAAATAGTGAGGCTTAACCCTTTGAATAATATTAATATCTAAATAGAGGGCTACTATTAAAATTCACACAGTGATTTTAGCTTGTAAGATGGCGGTGAGCAGAAACAGAGAAATAATATGATTATCACAATCTTCAAATTGAAAATTAAATAAGCATAAGTATGAAAACATTTAAACTATATTCAGAAGGTTTAACAGAATATGCTTAAGCTTACAAAAAATGTTGATGATTTATTGATTTAGAGGGAATTAATTAAACAAACAGTTCATTAATTCATTCTCTTTACAGATTATCACTTTAGAAGCTTACAAGAATAGATTGAAACCCAATTATTCCTACCTAGTTATCTCTGTGAGACATAAGAATATGAAGAAAACCATAATCGATAATACTGGAAAAACTTATACGAACACACAAAACTATGTAAATCAGAATTCAGAATCCTTTACTTTTATATTAATGATCTAGAGAAGTCAAGTACATTTGAGGCTTAAAAATTCTTCTTCAAGGGTGCAACCCATGATAACTCGTGAAGAGAGTTATTTATACAATAGTAGAACTAAGAAAATATCCTAAACAATTTTTACAAAAATAGATTATTACAAAATCAAAATAAAAATTGTTAGTCGATTTGGAATTATTTTATTGCTGAGGTGTTGATGACTGTCACTAAAAAAATTGAAAACTGTTGAAGCTAGCTGATTGTTCCTCCAAAAAATGAATGTTGTTTGATTACCTTCTAGTCGAGTAAATCTATCAATTCTTCCCAGAGTTTCTTATCTGGGATAGAAATCTTGGTTACCCTCCTGTAAACTTCATCCATCTATGTATATTTAGTAAAAGTGGGTTTTACTAAAAATATGTGTCATTTCATTCAAAATAAAGAAGGTATTTGAGTGTATTTACTATAAGTGCTGGTGTTGCAGAACCTCTAATGTTTGAAACTGAAGCTGCATGTTTTCCCACCTCTGTTAGCTTCTGAACATAATCCTCAATTGGCATCAATTTTTCATTGATCACACGCATAGAGGGTAAACCCTTGCTGGTCAAGGGTTCTATCTTGCTAAAAAACCTCTAAACTATGTTAGTGACATTGCCGCACTTTTCTAGTAGCTGAAGGATGAGGTTTTTCTTGGTGATGATATTCTTTACCTCCAATATAGTTGTTGCTCTGTCGCTTATCCCTAGTTCCTCAAGCTCATAGCTGTCTTTGGAATTTAGGAACTTGATGATATCAGAAGCAATTTCTGGCATGTCTTCAAGCTGCTTAGTC
The DNA here is from genome assembly GCA_000404065.3 of Pinus taeda. Classification (NCBI taxonomy): domain Eukaryota; kingdom Viridiplantae; phylum Streptophyta; class Pinopsida; order Pinales; family Pinaceae; genus Pinus; species Pinus taeda. The sequence goes on from APFE031108882.1 coordinate 7,380, forward strand.
ATAGTTTCAACTCTTTCTTGAGCTTTCTCCAAGAGATCCTTCTGATAAAACACTATCTTGATGTAGGGCCAAATATCCTTGATTGATTCTATAACTTCCTCCCACATAATCTCCTTTGCTAAACCCAATTTGTTTCCAAAGAAGGATTCCTTGAGTTCCCTTTGTAGTACTTCAATCTGACCTTTGATTCTGTTCAACTCAGCTGCATGTGAACTGTCCACTACTCACTTCATAAGTTGTAATTCCTTAAGTTCATCCTTCAGCTTCTTAATTTCCCCTGTTTGGATAGATAGGTTCTAAATAACTTCAACAAGTTCTTTAGCTCCTTCTGCTGTACATGTAGTGGAATTTGTAGCTGAAGTAGAAACTTTAGTGGTGGGAATTATTGTAAGGGGGACTACATCCATTGGAGTTTGAGCCTTGTTAAAAGTTTCCTCTTTTTCCTTGACCAATTTCTCCATCTGCTCCTCCATTTGTTTAATCTGCAAATTTTGTTCTATAATGAGCTTCATCATGTCAGACTTCTGAGTTTTTGTCTCCTCAATGTCTTTGGCCATTAGGTCCTCAGAAGCTGGAAATTTCAGTTGCTTCTTTAATGCTACAATTTCAGCATTCTTTTTCTTAATAAGCTCTTCTGTAGCATTTATGTTTGAGGGATGATATCCCATTTTTAGCACTAGATTCGCCAAGGATTGAATCTTGGTATCCCTTGCTAATGAGGAGACTTTCTCCAATTTAAGTTGTGACCGAGTGTTGGTGAAGGTTACCTACATTTTTGACAAACTCATGGCAGTGTTTGTCAAGGTTGAAGCAAACATCTACCCAGTTTGTTTATGCATATCAATTTGAGCAATTGGATGCACATCCTTCACATTGAACTCAAAAGAGGTCTGCTTTTGATATTGAGTTGCAGTACTAGGTTGTGGAACCCGAGCCTGCAGATAAACCAATTGCATTTTACCCTTCTTAGAGTAAAAGACTGAAATAAGTCTGGCATGACAACTGGAGGAATGTTTCCAGAATTGTGTGTATGTATTAAGCTTCAACTCTTCATTCTTATTTTTTATGTCATTGAAAACATGAAAATATGTCTTCCTCCTTGTCCTTCAAATTACTTCTACTAGTCTGGGTTATTTGATGTTCCTGAGAAGTAGTGGAATGAGTGGGGGACTGTGTAGATTGTGCATCCGATTGTGTATGGAGCATAGTCTCTCCAAGTCCGTCAAATGTGGTTTTCATAGACTCATGTGTTGCACCTACAATCACAGAGATTCTAAGTCTCTTGTTTCTATGCAAAATCCTAAAACACTGGATTGATGCTTCAGTTGTAGGGGATGATTGTTCTTCCCTCCCTCTCTTGGCTATATTTTCTTGTGCAAGTGGAGTTTTCACATTTGATGTAGAAAATGTCTACTCTTCAGCCTCTTTGAGGGTGTTCTCTACCCATTCCAACTAATTTTTATATTGTTTTATCTTACGCCTGGCTGTGTGATGATATGTTGTAAATTTGTTCTCCATCCTAAGCTTGGAAACTATTCCCATTGGGTGATAAGACCAAGTGAAGCTTGGATCAAACTTCATCTCTTTTAATAATTTGTCTACTTCCTCTCCTGCTACCCTATTGTTACATATGAATGGATCAACTTGGGCTTTCAGCTTGAATTGTGATTTCTTCTTTGCAGCCACAAAGTGCACCTCATTTGCATTTAACCTCTGCCTTATATATTCCAGTGCAAAGATTCTGATAGGCAGGTACTTGGGCAATTTGTAGGGTGGAAGTGCACAACCATAAGCCCTGATCTCTGTATATTTTTGGTAGCAATATGAATCCCTTGTTGCAGCTTGATCAACCAACTATAATATTTTGACAATCTCCTCACTGATCCTTGGTAATGGAGTGTTGCTCATAAAACTGATAGCTGGATGAATAAACAGTTCTATGAACTTTTTATATGTAAATTCTTCTTTCTCCTTCATCCCCATTGAAGTCTAAAATATCACTGATTGTTGATTTCCTTCCTCATATAGCTTCTGTAAATAAAATGGGAATTTGTCTCCCTGAAAATATATAAAAGGGTAGACAAGTACTGAATCATACTTGAATACTTCTTCAATATTGAACTTGACAAATTTCTCATGTATTACTTCATCTAGGAATTGACTGAATTCATAAATGACATTGGGTTTAGAATCAATAGAAAAGATAGACAAGAAACCAAGGATGGCTTCATTAACATTTTGATCAAAGTTGTAACCAAGAAAATAGGACAAAATAGAGGTGATTTTCTTAGTTCTATCAGGGAAAATGGATGAATCATAAGGAGGATTTCTTTTAGGTAGAGGACTATCAATAGCTAGAAAGAGTTCAAGGGTCTAGGATCTTTTAGTAAAGTCTAGTTTTTATAGGTTTATATCAGGTTTTCATGGGAAAAAGGATGGGTTGGTGTAGTAGTAGGGGCCTGCAGCATTTTTTCAATGGAATCAGAATTGTTTAAGCAAAGGATTTCTCCTGTGGGTGAAATTATAGCTCTCCGACTGGGATTAGAATATTCGTCATTTTTCCTCACAAATTTAGGTGCTTTATGTATCTGAGGAAAAATATAGTGAGGGAGTTGGGAGTCCCAAAGCCCTATCTCATCTGTCTGGTCAATTAGTTGATCTTCTATCCAACAATAGATTTCATATAAATCAAATTAAGAGGAAGTCCTAATGATTTTACAACCTTTGTCGACTAATGGGGTATGATGGAAGTCGACCTGTGGATGAATCAGAGGATTTGGGACTTCTACAAGTTCCTTTCCCTTGAGAGGCATTTTTTCAAACAAATTGCAGAATGAAGATGACAGAAATAGGCTTGAAATAGAGTGATTAAGGTTAAAACAATGTAACTGTAAAATGAGCAAGTGGACCTGAATGTCAGTTCCCTGAACAAGAAAAAAAATTGCTTAATGTCAGACAGTGGTCGAGTTGTGGCAAAGAAACCTCCAATAATCAGCTTTGGTTATAGAAATGGACTGTGTAACCATTTTATGAATTAACAGGGTTTCTAATGGAAAAATTGTAGTAGGGGTGCTAATGTGCGTTTGAATTTTGCATTAATAACCCAACGGGATTAATTAACGGGTCTTTGAATCATAAATTCATGGGAGCGACATTGAATGGATAACGGATAGGCAAAATTTAGTTGGAACGTAGGCATGAGGTGGAGGGTGGCATGGAGTGCGACGTGGAGCGGCGGTAAATGGTCACTTGATATACTACGTTCAGGGGGTAAGGTGAGGCGGTAAGTAGTTTCAAGATTTTAAGTCCCGAAACACTAAAAAGCGGAAAAGGTTGTTTAGGTTGGTAGTATTGGAAACTGCTCATTTTAGAATCCCCCCCACTAATAAAGTTCGGACGGTGAATGAGGGCCGAGGAAGGAAATTGGCCATTAGAGTTTGGGTGTGCATGCGGGATGAAAGGTGAGGTGGGGGGGCATTTAACACATAAGAGGAAGTGATGGTGGGGTCATGACTTTGAGGGCAGATGTGACAGTTGCAGGTTATGGCAATAAATGGATGAATGGAAATATTTATGAAATAACATTGCAACTTTAAAACTTTAGGTTAATTAAAACCCATCATCGAATGTATGTTTTTCCAGTGTTACAACTTAGGATAAAAACATTTGATGCGCCAATTACATTTCAAATGTCTACCTACCCCTATTACTCCTAACATTTTCACTTATTTTTGAGAGGGCATTTAAGCTGGAAACTGAACATTTCCTTTTTATGACTAATCTACCTCTATCCCTTATTTCCTCCATTGGCTCAGTTTAAACTGTTGACCCAATTTTATTTGCTTCCTATTGCTATCTATTGATGGAATTTAAAACAAATCCAATCATGATTAAACTGTATAATTGGATTGTATAAACTAGTGTGGCATTTTAAACAAACTGCACACAACTTTTATTTGCAGAAGTAACCTAGACTAAAGTAGTGGCATTTAGACTTGCAACACATTCAGATTTTATTCTTTTTGTCCATAGTCTAGCTTAACATTTTTTGCAATATATTTGCATTTTTTGACTAATTGATTCTAACTTACCAAAACCAAAAAATGCTACAAAACACACTTCTCCACAATTGAATATTCAATCAACCATTGGCATCATGATCTTGCAAGGAATTTCCACACTTATCATATCAACAAGTGTTAAGTGTCGTCGTGCTCTTACAAGCAATTGCACAGTTGGCCACGAGAATAGTCAATTTGTGCTCATGGAAGGAATTTCCACAGTTGCGAAGGAGAATAGTCAATCAATCATAGACATTGTGATCATGCAACGAATTTACACACTTATCCACATTTGAATGTTCAATCAACCATTCATGTCAAGAAATTTCCACACTTATCACATATTCCAATTTTCCTCACGCTCGTGGTCCTTATTAAATGCTAGAGTCTTGAATATGTTGGATGTGGAGCTTGATTATCTTCTTTATTCAGAGGTATCACCACATTGGACCCCAGTTCATTAGGCAAAGATCTGATGGTAGAAGTTATGTTTAATTTAGGGTTTTTTTCCCTAGAAGGCAACCCCTTGCTATATATGAGGGAATTGTATTGCATCTACGTAGATCCGTATCCTGAGTGAGAAAGAGAGAGGAGATTGTGTGAGAGCGAAGAGGGAATTACAATGGATCTGTTGTAGGTTGTATCTCTTCAGTTTCTTGGATAATATAAAAGGAAGGACTGCCTGTTTCCCGTGTATGTAGCCCAAATTGGGTCAACCATGTATATCTCTGTCTCTCTTGTTTCTGCAATATATTTTAAGTGTTCCATTGCTCTATAATATATAATTTTCTAACATAATACCTACCAATCTACACCATGTACCATTTTTCATAAACTCTTATAGAACTATAAAAGTAGTAATAATTCTTAAAACACTTTTTGATCAACAATCACATTTCTATTCAATAAGTTGTTGGGATTTTATTGGAACCATTAACAAGATAATGATTTCTAACACTCTTTTGGACTACCAATCTCATTCAATAAGATATTGTCAGGTAATTAAGTTTTGACATTCTACCTCATTTATTCATAAACATTGATCTAAAGATAAGAATCTCACTTATATGTGGTAATAAAAAGGAATGTCTTGCTTCAATAATGTAAAAACCATTTTTCTAAGCTAGCATTGTCCATCTATTATTAGACTTAGATTTCCATATTTTATTTCCAAGATATCATTATCCATTCATTAATGGCAATATTTCCCATTCTTTAAAATTAAGATTTCTCACCTGTAAAATTAATGATACAATGTTGTGATTTGACATATTATTCTAGAAAATATTTAGCAATGCGCGAATTTCTTATTTTTAGGTGAAACTTTAAACTATTGTTTCATAAAAATGATTTAGTATTTCTATATATAATATAATATATATATATATATATATATATAATATATATATATATATATATATATATATAAATATATATAATATATATATATATATATAATCGTCGGGCGAGAGAGAAGCAAAGAGATCAAATATAGAAAGATCCACTTGACTAGAAGATGTACTTTTAATTTACTAGAAAAAAATGGGTCATTGTAGCAAAACACTTTTAATTTCAACAAGTAAATTTTAATTTCAAAAAATAGTCTTAGATATTTTTATGCAAATTTAATTTCTTTCCTGTCATTCATTTTGATTACAAAATTTTATTGAATCAAGAATGTTTCTATGAATTATTTTTCTTTCTTAAATTCATATATATTACACAAAATATATGAAGATATAAATTTGTAGCATTAGTATTAGTGAATAATAAATCCATTTTTTTTTTAAACCTCCATAAATATTCTATTTAAAATAATGAATGGTTTTAATTTTTGTGAATATAATTTTCACACTATAAATTTATATAAACTTAAATTGGTATTATGTAAAATTTTGTAAAGGGAAATGAAAATCTCAAACTATATAGGTTTTATGTTTTAAAGGAAATGATGAATGCCAAATTTCAAGACTTCGTTTGTCTATATGAAACTTTTACTTAATTTCTTTTTTGTGAAAGATCCAATTTTTAATTAAGATTATGAATATATTCCATATATGGGAGAAGAAAAACTAAAGTTTACTGGTGTTAATATAGAGTGATTGGAGCCAAGTGTGAGCAAGATAAATTGCTACCATATGTCTATGGCTCTTTGCTTCCTTAAAGAAAACAAATCATCAAGTTTTTAGATTCATTGGTGGATGCCACCATTGGATCCAACTCTACACATTTTGGTTTTGAATGTATTTTTCAAAGGAAATGATAACTATAGGTGCTTGGGTGGGTGACCAAATTCTCTCGCTATAAAGAATGGTGAGAAGGAAATATTTGGACCTGGAGATACAGGATAGAAGAAGGGTCACCTAATATTGAAAGTTGTGCTCAATGAGTTTTGGGGTTGTAGTCCTCAAGATAATTATCATGTTTTCATGGTAATTATAGTAATTCAATCAATTATTGCAAATTCCATAAGGTGCCATTGACAAACCTACCTAGTTTGTTGTCACAATATTGGTTCTAATTCTTGTGATAATTTTCATTTGTTTTCTCCTTTAACTTTACTTACATTATAATTATTTCCCTTTTTTAAGTTTCAACTAGCTTGTGTGATACCTTATTCAAGCATAGGGTTTTCCATATTCCTACAAATAGTGGTGAAAAGTGCATTCTTTTGTCTCTCTAACAATCCCTTCCATTCCCTTGTACTATCTTGGGCTATGGAAGGTTTTCATATTAATTTGACCTAATCTCAAAGGTTTTTTATGAAGAGAGGGTTACAAAAATCCTCTTTTAACCAACATCAACAAAACTAAAAATAAATTCCATCATTGCAATCAGTTTGTTGAGAGATTTTCGGTGATATAAATTTTATCTCAATCCATTTCTTGGATTAAAATTTATGCCCTTTTAATTTTTACCAATTATATAAAGCCACATCAACATTGAGTTTCCATGTGGCATCCTCATGGCTCTTACCTAGCTCACATGGAACCATCATATAACCATAATACAAGGTTCATGTCATAACAATGTTATCACATGGCATCCACATGTAGTGCACATGGCATCGCCACATCATCATAATGTGGATCCACATAATCATGGTATTTCCACATGCCATCCATGTGGCAATCGCAAGATAATCATGGCACTTGCCACATCAAATCAAGCATTGGGCCTTATCAGGTCTTTCCCCTTCGTGTTTTGCAATTTTTTCATGTTTTGTCTGACTCACAACATATCTAGTGTTACAATATTTTATTAACTCTTGCTATCTCTAAACCTCAGATCTATGAATCAATCCCTAGTTCAATGTATTTGGCATAGGAACCACATAATGATATATGGATCACCACAAATCTGGCCCCTTACAAAGGTTTGTGTTGTAATCCACATCCAAATACCAAATACATAGATGTTTGACTTCTTCACAAAGGTGTCTGACCCTAGATACAATTGGAATGTGGAAAGGATATTCGAACCAATGGCATACTTAGACTCACCTCAAATCTGATCCCTCATAAATCCAATGTAGGACCCACCTGATGATATCCAACTCATGATAAATATGGCCCCTTACAAAATTTTATGCCCTCACCCACATCAAAATTCAAGAAGCATAGATGTTCAACTTCATTACAAGGGAGTTCAACCTTGGATACAAATGGCCTGTGGAAAGTATATCTCTCCCCACAACATATATCAATATTATATGTTATTGATTTTGATTGCCATATTTTTATTATTCTTATTCTTATTTAACAAGGAATGTTTATATGAATTACTTTTCTTTATTAAATTCATATATATTACACAAAATATATGAAGATATACATTTGTAGCATTAGCATTAGTGAAAAAACCTCCATAGATATTTTATTTAAAAGAAATAATAGTTTCTTTTTTATGAATATAATTTTCACACTATAAATTTATCTGAATTTAAATTGGTATTCTTAAATTTTTGTAAAGGGAAGTGAAAATCTCAACTTATTATAGTTTTTATGTTTTAAATAAAATCGTGAATGTCAAATTTCAAGAATTATTTTTTCTCTATGAAAATTTTCCTTAATTTTTTTGTGTTGAAAGATATTTTTCAGTCTATTAAATGGAGAAGATTCACTACAAAGTGAAAAAATCCAATTTGTAATTAAGACTATGGATATATGTCAAATATTGAGGAAGAAAAACCTAAATTTTATAGGTGTTAAGAAGAGGGATTAGAGCCAAGTGTAAGCAAGATAAATTTCTACCATATGTCTAGAAGCTCTTTGCTTCCTTAAAGAAAACCAAGCATCAGGTTTGGAGATTCATTTGTGGATGCAGTCGTTGGATCCAACTCTACACATCTTAGTTTTGAAGGTATTTTTCGAATGAAATGATAATTGTAGGTTCTTGGGTGGGTGACCAAATGCTCTGGCTCTAAATAATGGCGAGAAGATAATTTTTTGACCTAGAGATACAAGATAAAATAAGAGACACCTAATATTGAAAGTTGTGCTCAAGGATTTTTAGGGCTTCAAGATAATGACTGTGTTTTTCCTATTAGTAATTATAGTATTTCCACTCATTGATTGCAAATTCCATAAGGTGTCATTAACAATCCCTACTTAGTTTTTTGTCTCAATATTGGTTCTAATTCTTGTGATAATTTTTATTTGGTTTCTCCTTTAACATTACTTATATTATAATTTTTTTTTCTTTTTTAAGTTTCAACTAACTTGTGTCACTCCTTATTGAAGCATAGGGTTCTCCATATTCCTACAAAAAGTGGTGGAAAGTGCATTCTTTTGTTTATGTAACACTCCCTCCCACCCCCTTGTACTATCTCAAGCTATGAAAGGTGTTACCTATTAAATTGACTCAATATCCAAGGTTTGTTATGAAGATGGGTTTACAAAAATCCTCTTTGTCCAACATTAACAAAACTTAAAACAAATGCCACCATCACAATAAGCTCCATCTCTAGGAGATCACAAGTATCTTTACTATTGAAGGAATCTCCATATCTATCAAGTTAATTATGTGATTTTTCATTCTTTTATTAAGTATAAATTAGAGCAACATGAATTGATGCATTATCTAGAAGAGTCTTGGTTTTGTAAAAGCGTGGCATTATAGAAAGAAGCATATGTTAGTAAAACTACAATATACATAATGAAGTTGCTTTAAAAGAAAATCATAAAGCTTACAAGAATGAGAATATTGAAACCATATTGCACGTTTATAGTTCATTTAATCATTTTCGAACATACTTTTAGAGGTAGTCATCTTGCAAAGAGGGATAATCAAGACCCTATATGAATCATAATTTAGGAAGGTTCTTGGAAGAAAAATTATGACTAGTATATATTCCATCTAATCTATAGCTTTGAAGGATGAAAGAATTCAAATGGTCGAGTTGCAATGTGAAAGACATAATTAAAGTATTTCTCCTCTTGAAAAGAAACCTATCTTTGACAGGTATAAGAAGAAAACTCATTCTAGAAAGGATGGCTATATGGTTGTATGGAAGCATAGGTATACATGTTTTAAGTAAATATTCTTGAGGGTAGGGTTCATATCTACACAAATCTTGCAAAAATAGTTGGTTATAAAAATGTGCTCGGTAAGTCTTTCATGTGATTACTTGATGCTTGAAAGAAGAAGTTTGATATGCTTCGGTATGGATAAATATCAAGGCTCTCACACAAGATTGCATGACATAAATATAATTATATTGATCAACATCAAGGATAGTCTGCAGATAAAACAAAGGGAGTTAATAATTAAAAATCCAAGGAGTATACTAAATTTTGTTAATCAAGTTCGATCCATGGGCACTTTGATTAAAAGTGAATGCATGAAGAAGGATTCTTGTACAATATTTGATAATGCAAAAGGATGTTGATCTCAAAGGATTCAAGTAAGAAAATACTTTGATGAAAGGGTGATCATAATAAACTAAATATGATTTTCATATTTATTGGTATTGGCTATCTGGTTAACATATTATTTTGCTACCTGGAAGGATATTGCAAAAATTCATAATGACAATTGAGGAAAGTTCAACGATTGATGTTCAACTTGATACAAGGGACATGTGAATTGAGTGGATGATTTTAACAATAATTGAAGGGTTATGTAGTCAAGATGTTTACATTATAATCTTGGACTTGAAATGTAGAAGTATAAGAGGATGATTTGATGTTCATGAAGATCAGTTTCATATTTAGAAGGAGCTACGATTGACTCTATTTTTCATTGATGATAACTAGAGGAAAGTGATATGGAAGGTTGATGGCTTGAACCTTGACATAAGAATAAAGGAAGAAGATGGATCTATAATATCAGTAAAGAAATAGGCTCAATATGACGAGATTCAAAAGGAAGGAGGAGCCATGAAGCTACTACTTGAAGATCTCCATGAAGAACTTGTAGTTTACACACTTACAAAGACAAGTTAGAGAGCCTATGGTTATGACTTCCTAATTGAAAGGAAGTGTAAGAATATCCTCTATTATTTAGGGGGAGTAATAAGTATCCATATATGTTGAAAAATGAGCAAGGATCTATTCCCTAATTAAGAGGGAATTGGGATATCCTCCCTGGTTGAGAGGGAGTGATGTTAGACATCATATTCTCTTCTTCATGTGTCATGCACTAGGCCAGGACTAACAACCATACGCCTAAGTGAAGGCCATGGAGGGAGGCTGTAGAAAATAGGATTGGATAATAATCTAAGATTAATACTACTTGAGGATAAAGAATCCAAGATAGGAAGTATTCTTATTGGTCGACACTCTTTTAGGAATGGAAAGGTATCCAAGACAAGAGTGGTCAAAGTGGATCAATATTCTTTGATGATTAGGAATCCAAGATAAGAATAGTCCAAAAAGGACATACCTAGTGGTTGGGGTATGTACCTTGAATAGGTAATGTGGTATCTCATGTAAAGCCTCCCAACATTATACTCTAATATGAGAAGTGATTTCAAGTTAAGGCCCTAATATGTTGACATTGTTGGTCATGATGTTGATGCTAAAAAAATGGCTTACCAATTCAACTCTTCTTATGAAAACTCTTTAATTCGATAATAGACTTGTATTAGTTCTATAGTTAGGAATACCTCCCTACTTAAGAGGGAGTGTTGGAAAATGTAACTAGTTTTGTGTAGAAATAACTAGAAATTTATAGCTGCTAATGAATTATGATTGAAAACAATAGACACAAATTTCTTCTACTCAATTTGCGAAAGGGAAAACATACAATAAAAACACATGCAATAATTTAATCACAATGAAAATAATTTTTTTCAATTGGAAAAACCCCTCCTCTATTTGTATTATATCAGATTAGAAAAATGATCTATTATAATGACAACTTCAATACTTGAAGCTCAACTTTCACTGCAATACTGATCTCTTCTTCGTAAGTAAGCTCTTCCCAATACTAAGGAGAAACAAGAATTATCCTTCCTTATATTTACTTGCGCAATTCCTGCCCCTAAAGAATAGGAATAGCTCCTATTTTATTGATTTGAGGCTTCTACGATCTATATTTTGTGTGGTGTTATATTCTAAAGTCATCGCAATCATATTTGTTGTATTTGATGTTTTGAAGCAACCTCCATGGTTCATCATCAGGATTAGATCCATCTTGAACCCTAAAGAATAGGAATAGCTCCTATTTTCTTGTGCAATCCCAAGAAAATTCCTCACCTGCTACATGAAAATTCAGTACACTCAATAATACATGATAATAAATAAAATTATGCCTTTTCCCTCCACTCAACTAGGCAAATCGAATTGCATGCATGAATAGGGATTTTTTTAGGAAAAATACAAGTTAACTAAGATATCAGTGAGTTAACAACAGTTACAAATACTCAACTAAAATCATATTGACTCTGGTCATGACTAGAGCTCAAATAATTGAGTTTCACTAACTCTAACTCCATTATATTTACAGATCTTAGCAGTCGACTCATGCACAACTCTACTTCTTGCCAACAAAATTGAATTGACTGACTTAACTGAGTAACTTTTTCATGTCACTCCTATTAACCACAACTCAATTCATCCCACTAATGTGGAAATTCCAATTTCTCCATTTGACTAAGGAAAAAGTCAACTGAAGGATTTTCTTACTACAATTTAAAATTTTTGTCTTCATAATTGTCATTGTACTCATGAATTATGTATATATTATGTAAAAAAAATAAAATAAAAAATAAAAAATTTCAAACATGGGTTTCATGCTCAAGTTGATTTGTCTTCTAGGTCAAGCACGTTCTTCATGCTTCTAGGGTTTTTCAAGTCAAAATAAATTTTGTTGAGTCAAAATCCCATTTGGGCTTCCTAAAAGAAAGAAGAAAAAGGATTTTGTTTGTATTAAAAGGAATAAATTCATCCGCAAGACCAAGTCATCCCTCCAAAATGATCAGGTTGGACTGACCAAAGGACATGGCCTTTTGGTCACATGAATCGCCATAAATAGCCCAACATGTTCCTCCACTTGTAGCACAAGGTTTTCATGGATCATTCATAGTAGATATGCAAATTTGTAGGGAAGAGGATGTGAAGTCTACATGAAAAGACATGTGTACCTTCCTGAAGCTAATATTATGTAATATGATATGAATTTCAAGAAACGAGGAGTCTATGGTCCTATAATAGGAATTATGGCAGCTCATGGACAGATTGGAGGGAAAATCTGGTGCTTGTAAGGGATAATGGTTTTAGTCTTGGGGCCTTGGATTTATCATTTTAATTGATTCTATAAGAAGAGAAGAGATTATTTCTAGGTTTTCCCCTTTGGAAGGGTTTTCCCCTGGATTAGAGGCTACATTTTTGTCCATTGTCTTCATTGATCTTCATTTTTTATGCTCTTGATAATTGTTTGATGAAAATAAACTAAGAAAGAACAAGAAGAAGACAATATACAGTCACAAGAAATTATTAAGGATAAGGAGAATTGAATTAATAGTTTCCTTACTAGATTCTTCGACATGTGGAAGAAAGAAATAAAGTAATGGAGGTTGTGTTCAATGAAAAAATTGCAGAATCATCGACACAAAAACTAATTATTTCAATTAATGAAACAACTCATAAAAAAGTTGTTTTCTATTATATGTTTGGTCTTATTAAGCTACTCATACAGTTTTGGACTCATATATGGTTTTAGTGGAAGTTTTGTGATGGTTTTGGTGATCAACTCTCATGGAAATTTTCTATGCACTTTTTAAATAGACATATTACATATATATCTTTTACAACTATTGAATGAGAGCCAATTTCATAATTGACCATTATATGATCAATGGCTATGTGGAGAGCATAAGGGATTATCATGCATATTTTGAATCTTCCTTATGAAATATGATGGTATGATATGATGACATATGGATGTGGGTCCTCCCTCTAACTTGAGTCATCAAATGTTCCCTATTTACTAGGAGTCCAACATTAAAAAAAAAATCCTTCTTACATATCCAAGTTATTTTTCTAACCCAGAGTTAAAGTAAAATAAAACAGTTTTGTAACCATCTCAAAGGAAGATTGACTACAAATACTTGCTCAAAGAAAAAAAAACGAGAGCGAACTTTACATAGAGTATGGTATGATCTAGTTTGATTACTTTAGTTTTGGGATAATCAGTTGTGTTATTTTAAGTATTTGGATCTCATAAAATTATTGTTACGAGGCCTCTTTTAAATAGTAGTGATGAATGGAGGTCTAAAAGTCTCACTTGTTGAGTAAGGTATTTTTTGCTTTGATCATTCATGATATTACAACTGTTGTATATCTGTCACATTGATAATTGGCATTGTGTGTAGTAGTATACCAGTGTCCAGAAGGTCTCACTAAGCTAGCTAAAGCAAGGCCATGGCTTATCTATTTTTCTTTGTTAATTGCATTTGACTTATAAGGTTCATAAACATTACCATTTGTAAAGGAGGTTATTGTCGCAGATTATTTTAATTTGGCTAGTTTGAGTTTATTATATTTGAAAAATGTTTTCAAATATACTCAATGAAGAATCTATTTCTTATCTTTCCCTCTCGTTTCCTATTTCTATTGCTCATTTTCTTTACTTTCTTAATTGTAGTATTTTTTGTATTATATAGTATCTATTATGTTGATAAATTTATATTTTAAACACAGAGAATGAATTTTCTGTTGAATTTTATTCTACATGAGTGTGATTACATGTTTTGATTATTTTTCATCTGTTATGTGTTTGATATGTGAAAATTTACCATCTATCAATAACTTTAATTTTGTTTTGTTTTGTGTGTGTGTGTGTGTGTTTTTCTAAGATTTGTGATAGATATTTATGACTAACATAGATAAATGGATAGGACAACTAGATTGATGTTAGTTGCATTGAATTGTTGGGTAGTTACTTCAAACTTGTAACATATTTCAATAAGGCTATAAATTTCAAGTAACGTTCCCATATTTCTTGGTTTTTCCCACCCAGGAATGGAAAAATGTTGAGTGAATAACATTTCTAATTTGTCCATCAAAAGAGGCATATTCTAGCTGTCTATGGGGAATTTTGTATGTAAGTGATTTTCTTGAAGGAAACCTTCATATGTACACCAACTACTAGAATAGAAGTAATGTATATATGCAAAACATGTATTTTGGAAGCATTTGAAGGAAAATTGAAGTTCGCAACTACCACACAACTGCAAGGGATTTAACTAGTAGGGCGAATGAATGCTTCTTAAGCATAAGTATGGAAAAATATGTTATAACAATTCTGTTATACAGTAGCTACTCCCTAACAAAAAACTAGAATTTTGAGGGACTTTGGCCCTTCATGAATATTTTTAGAGTGATATCTAATTGGAAATTTGGATTTCCAATAGTGCTTAGAAAATTTCCTTTGGGGATTTCTATTTGTCCCATAATATCCATCACAGTACCTAGTACTTCAAGGGATTATTTTTTGCAAAGAAAACCCACACTTACGAGATGAAAAAGATAGTTGAGCGCATTATATTATACATTCATCATAATTTTCCTCCTCAATAGACTCCCATAGACGACTTCTCTTAGTTCAAGAAAAGAACTACCCGCCCATTTTGCTAGTTCATACCTTCCACAAACAAGTTGTGAGTGGGATTATGTCTATTCAACATCTCCAATAACATTATTACATGGATATAAACATCACCATTTGTCATGACATGTCCATACAATCCATATTCTACATTGAGATCTTCTCATTATGTAGATTTTTATGTAGACTCAACAGCTCACGTGATATACTAAAACAAACACAAGAATCTACTCTACTCTTTATAGTGGAAACCAATAACTTGATCGATGAAAAAAATAATCAAAAAGAGGAAGAATATCAATGGCACATAACACAATATTTCTCTAGGGAAAGCAATTGCTCAACACCCTGACTATCGAGATTGCATTAACTAGATGATCTCAGAAGAAAATACAATTCTTGTTCACACTAGAACAATTCCTGCTCAAGTATAATCTAACTCTTTACTCACAAGCTAGCTCAAGCCAACATTTAACCTATTCTGATGCCTTCCAAGCCCCTACTTCTTGCGCAATTCCTGAGAGAATCAACCCATATTTAATTGGGAAATCCTTCATCCATAACTGTGGAATCCAATCTTAGGTCCTCAAATGATTGCATGCACCATCTGTACAACTCGAAAAATTATACAACTGAGAGTAAATTGTCCCTATGCTCTAGTCTCAACTAGGTCTTCCTCTAAACTTACATGCATGAATTATTTGTGAGTGAATCTTCAGTTAACTGGTGTGGTACTGGTTGATGCACTCGTGCACTAATCCACTACTAGACCTCTACTAGTTGAACTGACTATAACTCAATTAGACTGAGCTATCTAATTACAAATCCAATAAACTTAACCTGGACCCCTAAAATTTAGGGATCACACTTACATGACTCCAGATATACTTCCAACTTGAATTTCCTAAGCTAAATAAGTCAACTTAACTTATTTAACTATACAAGTTGCTATGAGAAAAGAACTACAATTTAATTCAAGGACAAATTAAATTAGAATTTCTAGATGTTATTTTTAATATTTCTTGTTGCTATTTTCAACACTCCCTCTCAACAATAAATGAGTTCAAATTTATCCCAATCCTAAACCTTTGGAATGTTCTACATGCAACACATCTATCTAGCATTTTTGCTACAACAACTCCTGAAAAAAAAAAAAAATTAATAATAAATAAATAAATAAAAATAAAAAAATAATAAATAAAAAAATAAAAAATCCAACCTGAATCAGTA